>VZSF01007115.1:1697030-1757030 GCA_013398295.1 Chionis minor
TAGTGTGGTGGGGGGGGGGGGGGGGGGGGACGACACACAAAGCCCAAACCCCTTCAGTGGACTAACCACCAACTAGTTGCCCTTCAGTAACTTCTTCATCGCCTGCCGTCAGGGATGCCAAGCCGAATGTGCCGCAGGCTCTGCCCTCTTACCAGTGGCCACTCCTCGCGCTGGCAAGCCCACCTTTGTTCTTATTTGATTAATAAGTGGTTTGGCTAATATCAGGTTAAATTGCTTTGGATGCACATTGGTTGACGGAAGTAAGGTTCTCGCAACCCACGGCCTATGCATTTCTAAATCAGGTACTCGGAGTCAATAACGTAAAACGTGTAAAGATTGAAAGCCTAAAGTGAATGTTGTGCTTATATTGGGAGACTTACAGCTTTTTCTTGTGAAAATCTAAGTTGATTGACCCAGTTTTCAATTTTTCAGTTAATCAATTTAATCCAGACAGCAGGCAAAATTTTCCCATTGATCGAAATTAGTATTTCTTCTGCCTCATTTTTCTTAGGTACGCCATTAAGAAGGGAAAAAAAGGCAAATGCATCTAGTTACATACTTAGGTTTGGGGACTTCAGGATTTCAAGGGATACATGATTGACTGCTTTATATAAGAAAGAAATTCATGTCAAACAAATGAATAAGAAATAGATGTGGGGCCAGGGAAAAGAAAGTGGGGAGGGAGCGAAAAAACAGTTACTCAGAAATAAATGGAGTGTAGATTTTTGTAAGTAATAAAAGCAGATTTCCAAAATACCTTGTGGCAGTTCTAGCGAAGTGCCATGGAGTGGTATATTATTACTCCTTACATGAATGATCTGCTAGGTCTACAGCTGAGGGCAAAACAGGCAGACAGTGTTATCCATTGCAGAGTCTTTAATGAGACAATGTGAAGTTCAAGTTGCACACCACGCAATATTTTTCTCCCCTGTTCAATCTATATTAAGTCGATACTCTGCTAAAACCTAACATTTGTTGCATTTTTCCAATTTAGTTTCTGTCAATGTCCCCTAAAAGTGCTGAGCCTATCAAACTGACATCACCCACACAAATTTCAATAACAGTGCTGTAGTGAAAAATGCCATCAAGCAGGGGCTGTGCTTTGAGGAAACAGCTCGGCTTCTCATTCACTCTACATCTGTAAAAGCTTGTCTTTTCATCAGGAACTGTAAAAGTCTACGAAGATGCACGCTACGGCAGCGCTACCTTCCCTTTTTATTGATAGCGTGGCAGGAAAGAGTAAGGAGCGCTATAGTAGATGGCTGTCACAAAGACTAACCAGAATTTTGAGCCCAGTACATACAGAGGTATTTTGATAGCTGCAGAGCGGTGCGAACTGCCGCATCACACACGCAGCTGCTTCCCGTCCCTCACGCTTGACTTGAATTCTTTTTGGAGAGTTACTAATATCTCAGACTTTTCTCTCTGATATTTCAGCTGACTGCACAACCAAATGCTTTGTGTTCTAATCTGACTTCCTCACACACAGACACTCTCTTTTTATTCTGAAAGATCCCACAGCACGTAAATGACTGCGAGCCATTTCTAGAGGATGCTTCACACAAAGCATATGGAGGGAAACAGCGTAAATTGTTCCTCTTCCTTTACTACAGCGCCAAATCAGAAGCTGCCTTAACAAGAAGGTGTATATTAACTCCTGCAAACTTGCAAAACATCAAACAGCCAAAGGTGGTTTTAGATCACTCTCTTCCTCCCTCTTCCAGGTGGTGCTTCTGCTTCTTATTCTCCTAGTCAGAGACCGAGAGCTTGAAGAAAACAATGCTAATAGCAAAATTGCTTTGTAATTCTTTATAACGTAAGGACATTCCTCTTTTAAGAAATAAAGAATATTAATTTCTCTTTGTGATTGCTGCTTCTGCATACCTATGAGTTTCTGTAATAAATGAACTTTTGACTTATTACAGATGAACCCAGCAAAGGAATGAGCACTGACAGGAAGACAGCAAACTTAATAGGCAGGCGGGCAAATTATACTACTTCCATTTGTTGAGAAATGGGGGACCCAACTGACAACAGCGGCGCCAAATTTCCCAGGACTTCAGCTTCCGACGTAACCCAAGCAGAGTTTGGGACAAGAGGGAAAGGAGGCCAATGTCTCAAGTAAGCTTTGGTGCCTGTTATAAACGGGCTTAGGGTGATTCAGGTCTAAAATCTTTAAAAATAGCAGCTGACTAAAAAAAAAAAAAAAAGCAATGAATGGGAAAATATTTAGTACCATAAAGAGAAAATTGCTGAATTATATCGAAAATAGTTGCTGGTATTGTCTAAGCCGTAACAAGAACTCCAGAAGTAGCGAACTACAAAACACATAACTAAAATGAAAAAACCAAGTTAAATTAAACAGGGGAAAACAGCTTAAACTGTAAATCATACTTAGCACACACACTTACAACAGCAATACCTTAATCTGTGTCTGCTCCACTAACACACTGTCTACTCTTTCAGATAACATATTTATTGGGCCAGGCACAAATTTGATATATACCTCCCAGTTCAAGTAAATAGGGAAAGACTGTCAAATTTGCCTGGATAAATCACAGCAGTAATGTTTTTATCACATCACAAAACGTGAAAGAAAAGATTACTTTGATAATACGGCATAAAGGAAAAAAAGAAGTCAATTCCTGAATGCTTTTAAGATGCCGCCAAGTCTGTAGTGATTCACTGAAAAATACTAACCAGTTCTACTCAGACGTGAAAAGACTTACACACAAAACCCCACCGACTCCCAGGATCAACCGGCCAAACTCAACCCGGTAGCAGCGGAGCACTGGGGCGCTGGTATGACGACCAATTTTGAAATGCTGATTTTGCTGCCAGTTTTCTTTTTGATTACAGAAAACTATGTTTTAAAGTAAACAGAATGTGGAGAGGCACTGCTAAAAGCTGTTGACACAGTACAAATGAGATCACAAATTAGAAGGGATGTGCCAGTTAATGAACACAGAGCTGTTGATCAGCGTAAAACTGTAAACTCTAAATATTCCTCCCAACATTTTTCTTAATTTTCTTCAAGGAGCTCCACTGCTGGGACTTTCATACATTAATTGGACTTACAGTGCCCTTTATGTGTGTTTTAGAATTTTTTTTCTTCAGAGACTCAAATAAATTCCTATGATATTATGTCCCTTCATACTTGCAAGGTAACTGGAAACATTATACATACTTACTTGAATGAATTTATAAATGAAAAACATTAATGTGCTCTGCTGGGCACTTCTGATATTGTTTAACATACCAGCACATACTGCTACACCCATATGTTAAAGGTGGTTAGAGTTTACGGAAACGTACTACAAATATGGCTTTGCCATTCGTGAATGTCTTCATATCTTCCGTGGATTAAGAGGTTTCTCCCATTCCACAGAAGTTCTGTGAGCAAACAGCATTTATATAAATATGTCTACCAAAGATACTTAAATATTACGGAGAGACATTGTTAATATTTGCAGATGTAAAAGGATCAGGAAGAATCCACCGTTTCTGGCAGCTAGATCAAGAGTTTCTACATTATTAATTCAAGCCCCAAATTAGAACAGACTGAAAATATTCTTTGTAAAATTTGAACAATAACAGTTTCATTTACACATTTTCCAGGAAATGCTTTTCACTTTTTTTTTTTTTTTTTTTTTAGCATAGAATCATAGAATGGTTTGGGTTTGAAGGGACCTTGGAGATCATCTACACCATACATTAATCACCATACGTTAAGAATATACTTTGCTTCCATTCTGGGTGGGTTCTGTCCATTTAAATTGTACCTGTTCTACAATGCAGTAGAAGCTACTTCTCTACCCGAGCACAGTCACATTCTCTTTCTTCCTCTATAGCATTTACTGTGGTAACTGAAGAGTGGAAGACTTGTTTATCTGGCGTAGCTATACCGTTTCCGTAAGGAAAGAATTTTTGCCATGATAATGCGGTAGCACAGGGGAATCAAAATGTTGCAACATCTCTTAAAATAATTGAGCAAGCAAAGGTCAAGAATCCTTACTGAATTTGAAAGATTACAGCAATAAAGGTTTTAGAAAGCATTCTGGAATTTGTATGGAAAGGATATCACTCTCTCTAAATTTTATAACTATAAAAGCTAACCTACTGCACCCAGGAAACTGCAGCTTTTCCAAGATAAAAATAAATCTAAGAATCCATGGAGGAAAAAAGAAAAAAAAAGGTTGGAGAGTGGGAAAACACCATTATTGGTCCCTGCATCCTTCCTGACAGAAGAGAAACATGAGCATGATCCAGGGAATATGAAAAGCAAGCCCTATGTACTGGGAATTTTTTTTTTTTTCTCCTGATTGGCTGCTATCCTTCTTATGGGAATGTTCATCTTATATTTGTCTTAAAACAAATTTATTGTTACCTTTCCCTCGTTCGCTCCTCCACCCCCGTCTCAAGAGATGGATGAGTTCCAAAACCAGCTGATTCGACTCCCCAACAACATATTCTTGTTGTCATGCCTACAAGACATTGCTTGAAGAGGCAATATTGAACGAGACCAGTTTTCTTCATGGTTCTTAGAAAGAGCAATGAGATAACAGAGAATTTTGCCAAAGTAAGCACATCCAGACTTTATAAAATAAATCTACAATTTTTTTTTTTTTTTTTTTTTTTTCAGTAAGAANGAGATAACAGAGAATTTTGCCAAAGTAAGCACATCCAGACTTTATAAAAAAAATCTACAATTTTTTTTTTTTTTTTTTTTCCAGTAAGAACAGACCTCCCATTTTGGAGAGATTAAACAAAAACAAACAAAAATCCTTTAACAAATTATTATAAAATAGGGTTAACAGGAGAGAAATTCGGAAAAGAAACAAAAGAAGCTGCAGGAAAGAAACCTCAGCGTTGCTTGTAATCTAATAAGGTTTTCAGTTTAAAAGGCAAAAGGTAATGTTCTCCCAATAGGGACGAACTACTTTCCTTCAGCCTCAGTTTACGCATAGAGGAAAGGGATCATTGCTCTGAAAGCTGAAGCATTTCCTCTTTATTGAAAGTGTGCTTTTTAAGGTAAGAACACTGTTTCAACCTTGTTTATAAGGCAAAAATAATGTTAATGTATTTGCCTCTTAAGACTCTTGTCAGGTGTTAAAAGAGTGAATTCATAAAACGTTCACTGATGTTAAAACTTGTATTGCAACCGAATATATTTGCAATATATATTTGGTTACCTCACTGAACATAAAAGTCTATCGTATTATTAATCTTCAAGTTAGGGTGGAAGGAGTTCTACTCACCATGCAGAACTCCTGTTACGGTGCGATTTCATTCCAAAATACGCTTTAACTGTGATTCCATTAAATTAGAAATAGATGGTTTTGCCCAATATAATGCTTTGATGTCTATAGTTTCAACGATAATAAAGTTATTATCGCCACAGGTGTACATGACATTATGCTCATTAATTAGGGCATGAATTAAAAATTTTCCAGGCTGTAGTAATTCTCAGTCATTTAGATAATTCATTCAAGAAGGGAAAAGGGGGGTGGACACGACAAACCAAGTTAGAAGTTAAGGAAAGAAAAGGAGTAGGAACATTGCATTGCGGGATAACTCCTGAATCTAGTCGGTCTCCATGCCAGGAGACCGCTCAAGGCTTTTTTTTCCTTACTTTTGACACTGTAAACTCAAGTGAGATCAGAGGAGTTAGGCTCAAAATCTTGTTATGGGCAAAAAGCAAATGCACCTTGTATGTCCGGTCAGTGATTTGCTAGCACGATAATTGAAATATTAGCAGTCTAATCGATGAATCGTTTTTAGTCCAGACTTAATCATTAGAAGAAAAAACCCAAAACTTTTACAGAAACGTAGTCTCAATAGTAATGCAGTTGCAATTGTTACGCACGCAATACTAATATCTTGCCTTTTTCCAGTGTCAATCTGGCCCTTCCACCACTCCTCTGGATCCTAAGGTTGAAGGCACGAGTCTTCCTCAAGAAAATCATCACTGCCCCGACTTCCTCGCTGGCAAAAGCATAATGTTAAAGGGATTTCTTCTTCTACTTCCTTCTTTCTGGATTGACGTGGAGCTATATTTTTATGCTTTCTAACACGCTTAAACCTTTCTCTCTCTTCACGGGTCTGCAACTGCATGTTACCCAGGAGGTGTGTTTCACCTTGGGTAGGCGCTTGGTCTTTTCTTCCGTTTCTTACCCTTAAACGGGCTTTGTCCAGCTCCGGGTCTGCTTTTTTTCGGCTGACCATCAGTAAGCTGTTTATAGCCCTTGGGTCTCCAGTGCCCTTGACTTTCATCATCCCATGCCTGTGCCCCTCTGCACCATGTCTTACGTCCCCACGCGCGAGGTCCCTGCCACCAAGCCAGGTCTGCAGCCCTCGGCACCACACCACCGCCTTCCGCAGAAACATCTTGGGCGACGCAGAATAACTCCTGGTTACTACTGTCTCCGAAAACCCCACGGTTATACCGCACAAGGATAATCAAACGCGGAACAAACAAGGCACAGCCCCCTCGCCATTCGAAGGGTTGCTGCCACCACTCAGCCGCGGCAGAGAGGAGCTCCGGGCAAGCAGAGGCAGGTTGGTCGGCAGCCGGCCGGGCCAGCAGACCCCGAGGATGGGCAAAAGCCACCCAAAGCCTGTGGCCAGTGGGGATGATGCCGTGCTGCCAGGAGAAAGCCCAAACTCGTGTTAGTGGAGTTTCTACAGAGGCTAACGCAACTCGCTACCACCAACACGTGCAGGAGAAATACTGTGAGAGAAAATAACCCAAAAAGATTTGGTGGTGAAATACGCCGGCAGCTAGACGAGCTTCGCTTTGCTATTGACTCTGCTTTTAATCTCAGCCATTAAACAGTAAACAAGTGTTTGGCTACTCAAACCATTTCTCAGACCTATCATTATGTTCATATTTGTTTTTCTAAAGCGGAGATGAAAATAGGGTGCGAATATAATTATGCCTTCCTTTTCAGAGCAGGGGTAAGCGTGCACAACATAGCAATGTTTTACTTTTTTCTCCGCTACGTCAAATCAAGTGTTGATGAGGAAGAATTTTCTTCCCAGTACTACTGCCCGTGCTCCTGGCACCTGCCGGGAGGTCCGTGTGTCCCAGCAGCAGGCGTGGGATGTCCTGCGAGGAGGCAGCCTGCAGCTTCGGCGCTGCACCAGCGCGGTCGGTCCGCATCCGCTCCCCTCCTCTCCTTCCCCAGGCTCAAAAAGAAGAGGGTGCAGACGCCTTCACTCGCCACCTCCCGCAAGCGGGCTGACGCCCGGCCAGTCTCCGAGCAATGGCTGCCTGGGGTGGTCAACCCTCCCTGACCAGAGAGGGCGGCTAGAAGAGAGGCTGCAGGCAGCCTGTGCTCGAGGGCAGCTGGCAGAGTCCATTCGAAGCCGCTAGCGCTGCCCTTACCTACCGGCTTGGTCTCACCCGGCAGCAGCAGGCGCCCTCGCGTTCCTCGGAGGGTTCCCAGGAGCTCAGGAATATCTCGGAGAAGCAGAGCCCGGGAGCTGGTGGGCAAACCGCTGTGCCTGTCGACGGAGCTCTGCGCCCTGACGCAAAGGCAGCAAGGCGGCATCTGCTCCACGGCTGCCACAGCCCGACCTCCCGGCACGCTCAGCTGCGCCGTGGAACCAGCCCAGCCGCCCCAGCAGGGATGACGAGCCCCTCTTTTGGGTCCCGAGGCTTCTAACACGTTTCCCAAAGGCGCCGAGTTTTGCTGCTCAAGCTATTCCCACCTTCCACACATCTCACCCTTCCTCAGGAACCCCTGCAGCCCAGGCAGGGTGTCCTGCCTTCCCGATTTTATGAGCGCGGAGGCAATCCTTGCGCAGGCTGGCGCAGCACCAGGGCTGAGCACCTGAATCCAGCCTGGGGGAGCAGCGTGTGGCATCTGCGGAGCCATCCCAGGCACCAGCCGGGATCAGCGAGGCACGGCCATCCTGGCCAGCACCGCGCAAGGGAAGGACAACCCGGGCTGCACCAAGCTTCCGCAGGCGTTAGCACCGTGGAAGAGCAGCGTGATCCATCAAACCGCTTCGCTGAGAGTTTTTGTGTTCGGAATTTGGGCTTTTTTTCAGCATTCTAGTGTGTTCAGGACAGAGGGACTGGTTGGTAGTTGCTGGCAGAAGCCAGGCAGGCAACGCACAGGCTCATACTACCCTTTGTAGCATTTCCAATTACACTTTGACGGTAATTGTGCATGGTGGTATATGACAAAAGTTGAGAGCTGACAGAAGTGAAATGGTCCAAAAAGTTTAGGTATGAATGAGTTGGCAACACAAAACAAGAACAGCAGGGAAAACCATAAAAGCCATTACAGCCTGATAAATAGAGACAACCTTCAGTAACCCACAATTCTGATGGTAACATTTGCAGAAGCTGTTGACTGCATTGACAGACAAAACACATTAACTTTCTGTGGACAGATTCCTAAGCAGGCGAGTCAAAAATGAGACAAAGCTGACTACGTCTTTCAAGTGCTTTGGAAATTTAGCCCCGCAGCTACCTGCGGTCCTCCAAGTCAGCTGCTGATGCAGACTAGAGGGACCGTGGACGTGTATGTACATGGTTTAACTGGGTGGACCATTTATTGTCCAATAATATTGTCCAATATAGCCAAGTGTTCTGGCATGCTGCAAGCACAATGCAAGGAAACGTTTAGTATCTGTAGAAACAAGTCCCTGGGCGCATCCTCATCACCATTCTCTTTTAACAGCATCTTGGTTGCCAAGGCATAAGTATCACTTACCATTCACAGAAATCCTGCATTTTGAAGTGGTTATCGAGGTTTCTGTACCGTATCTTGTATTAGTTGTAATGCGTTTCCACGGCAGGAACAAACTGCTTTAAAATAACGTCCAGCCGTCAAAATTTCATTGCATAGCCGCTGTGGTTATAAACCATGTTACATGTAGGCCAACAGCACTTGAGCATTTCGCATATAAACACATACACACTCTTTATCCTTCACAGCTATGTTACTCTGAGAAGAAAAAAAAAAGGTAGCAGCAGCTTGAGTGGCATTAAAATGAAGGGAAAGTGCAAATAAAATTCAGATTTATTTCAGTTTCATTTCTACTTAACTGCAGTTATTCATAACATCTAAATGCACATTCACTGCAGTTTCTAGGTGCAATATAGTAGTTTTTATGCAGTTAAAATGAGTTTATGTACAAGAGAATTGCCACAAGCCAATTCAAAATTGCTTTTCAAAACCCCTTTTCCAAACTAAGTTGTATAGTAATAATTCTATTTGTGTTGTGTCAGCTGGCCCAGAACTACAAATTTGAAATTACCATGAAGAAAACTAGGCTAAAAAAAAAAAAAAAGATATTTGCAGAATCCATACAAAATAGATAATGATACCACATGCATTAAAAAGAGGAAAAAGTCACAAGAAACTATTCTTGCTTTGCTTGGAGACACACTTGCAGAATAAGTGTATGTCTGCACCATGCCCGATACATTTCTCAGTTATCATACCTTAAGATTTTTAATGCCCCCCAAGCTCAAATTATTAATAGTAATTTGCATGCAATACTCTTCCATTTTTTTTACGTGCACTTACAAAGATATTGAATTATAAAGATATTAAAGGACTTCTGTGATTCTTTCTTTCATTATGGTTAAAATATCTTTTTCTCCAGCATTTATAATACATTGGAGAAGGTCCTGTTGCTCTCCATATTGTTCCATAAACACATTTTCTTTGGGATTCCCCATAGCTCTTTGCACAGTAATTTCAAAGATGAGGGAATAATCCCTTCAACCTTCCTTGCCATCCATGGAGGGAAATGCGATTTCTAGAATGAATTAGAACTTCAACTTCACCAACCCCCAAAACCAAACCATCTCTGGGAATAACCTATAATTTTAAGCTCACTTCATAAGCACATTCTCCCACAGTGAGAAGGGATGCCTGTGCTTCAAACGCAACCAACCCTCATATCAAGTGCAAGAGTCACGCCTTAGAAGTTAATTATTCCTGCTTCGGTAGTAATTGGAGACCTCAAGTGAGGTTGTACAGAGTATACTACAATGTTACTTCAAATACTCATGGAGATTCTATGCTCTGAAGAGTTTACAAGACCGCTCACACAGAAAATAAAGCAAGGAGAAGAGGACTCAAAAAATACAGTTTGTGGCAGTGCCAGGAGGAAGCTGAGGTCAGATTCACTTGTATAGAACTTCGTAACAGGAACATGACACTTGCTACTGAGGTCACTGAGCACAAGAGCTTTCAAAATCCATACTCACAATTCTAGTTCAACAAGAGATGCCTCTTTTTTTTCTTTAAAAAAAAAAACAAACCCAAAACCAAACAACCCACCAAACCACGGATGCAGGAAGAAGCCTAGTCAAAAAGTTTTTAGCATTCCTACTGTTGCAACAAACTAAATATTGTGCAGAGAATCTCAACTCAGAATATAATCAATGGCTCCCAATCATTATCTGAGCAGAATATTAAAGACATGCATAATAAAGTAATTTTGATTCATTTTTGAGAAGTGATGGCATTTAGCGAGATTCAGTAAATTGTCCCTTTCAGCACTAATAACATGTTCATAGCTTTCCCCACCAGACGTTCCATAATGGCAATATAATAGGATTGCAATGACAATTAAATGATTGCACATTTTAGGGCAATGGAGGGTATCCACTAGGGCATGAACCATTAGGAAAATGGTAACGTCATTGCAGGAATTTTCATGCTTTGGCACAGCAACTGATAAAGCAGAAGCACTGGAAGAGAGCAGGTATTCAATTCTTGCACCATCTTCTCGACTAAAAAAGGCAGAAAAATGGAAACTGGTAGCAAATCTTAAAATACCCGACAAGAATTGAAGTTTGCGCTCAGCCCCTCACCCATCAGAGGTTCTCGTAAGACCACACGTACTGACAGTTCAGAAGAGGCAGCAGGGAGGTTCCTCCTCTTCCCTTCCCCAAATCCCAAGCTGGGGAGTCTCTCAAAGGCCACCCTTCACGCTCTCCTCTAAACGAACCGCTGGGCTGCCGCACGCACGCGGGTGGGTTTGTAGCAACACCAGGCTGCACAGCTGCGCGTATCTGTCGTGCATTGCTGGCAGGAGACTTTCATCTGAAATTTAGTGTTGGTGTAAAATGCTCGAATCGACAGCCTGGGAAATAAAGCTCTCCATTCAACGGCTGTGTGCTGAACAGCGCGGGCATCTTCACAGCGCTCCGCTCCTGTGCCTCCAGAACAGCCGCCTGGGGGATGAAAGCCCATCTTCTCCAGGCATCAGTGACCTGCTCCAGTGTTTTGCCGAGCTCATCATCATTGTGAAGCAGAATCCAGTCTGGCACCAAAGGAGCGGGCAGCTTCATTGTTTTTCACTAGTTACAGCCACCCCATGGGTACTCGGTCCAGCACAGAGCCAGTGTCTCCCACAGAACCTTTTCTGCTGTCATTCCCCAACATAAATGGCCTTGGGAAAACCTTTTCCAAATAAGACAGTTATGTGTGGAAATGAGGAAATACGACTGCAAAAGGAATGAATAAAAGGGAAAACATCCCAAACCCAAAGTTATTTTGTGGCTTTCTGCCCAAATTAATGTATCTAATCTTCTGCGTCAACGATAAGGACAAAGCTAAGTGTAGACAATTCCCAAAGAGAGTTCAGATTCCGCATAAATCTGGTCACTAGAATTTACTTGTTTAATACTTACAACCAATGGTTCAACGTAAAATGCATGGATAAATTTAGATGCTGTCAAAACAAGAGTTATCTCATAGATCTCAGTTTGCCTCCCTAATGCGTAACTGCAGAAGTGCAGGAAACACTGACATAAGAGAATGCCGAATTCCATCATATTAAATACCATTTCAAGAAAGCGTACACATTTTTCATTCTTCGCTTAAGAAAAAAAATGCATTAAAGTGAAACAGCAATCACAAAAAAAGAATATAGGGGGAAAAAATATGCATGAGAGAGTGTTTTTCCTACTTTCTTCCTATTTGATTACAGCTGGAGGATAGAAACCAAAAGACATTTGTTATATTGCTGCATAATCCCATTTGCAATGATCACTCCCTGATGTGGCAGATAGAAGGGTGTATTAGAATGCCTTTAAGTATTTGTTATCCCTTTATTTTATATGTACGACTAGTGACTGATATCTGCTGACAAAGTATTTCATAACAACACTGGAGGCGTTTGTGCACATACATAGAAATGCACCCAGTATGTATTTCACAACCCTAGACAACGATTTAAGCAGAATTAAAAGCACTTCGTGCTAAAAGCTCAGCAAACCCTTAGAATTAAGACAGGAAAAAAAAAACAAAACCACCCCACACCAACCAAAACTCATTTTCCTTCTTTGAAAGCCAGTGAAGTGGAATTTAAAAAAATAAAGAAAAACTAGAACTTTGTCCTTGTCTTATGCGTGAAACAGGGCTCGTGAAAAACGGATCCCAATGAATCGCCTTCCCACTAACCTATGGAATAGGAGCTAGTATTTCCCTTTAGGAAAGGAAAAAGGACAGGGCGTACCTCAACAGTGGGTCTGAAAGAAAGAGCAGCAGTCCCATAAAAGAAAGAGATACATACAACTGACCAAACAAAAGAAACCCGCATCATCTGGATAATCACGTAGTTTATGTAAAAAAAATAAATGTATATAATAGTAAAAAAGCTCAATACTGAAAATCAGTGAAAACTCTCAAAAGTTGTCTAAGAAAGTTTTTGAAGACGTTTACCGCACGTCAAAACATCAGATGTAAACTCATCGGAGTGGAAGCTCTTCAGGGCCCTCGCAACCACTTACTCTGTGTGTAGGCTGTACCAAAGGGACCTTGGTCCCACCCAAGGCCTGTAGGCACTACTAGAATAAGATATAAAAGGGCTGTCCTCGACCAAATCAGTACAATAATTGTTTCCTACCTAGTCCAAACAAGGGCTTGACTCAGAGTCCACTTAAGTCTCTTCCCGATTAAGGTAACTTCTTCATAAACCACAATCTAAAGACTGCAATCTTGGGCATCAGATCAGTCACTCCATTTCCTCCTTTATTAGTGGAAAATACGAATTACGCTATTTCAGTGATAGGATACCAACACTGAAGAACAGTAAGCGAACAACAATCTTCAGCTCATCAAAGAGGAGCTAAACAAACTGATGTATGCTGTAACAGAGACACGCACTGCTTATTAGTGACTAGACCTCATCTTCTAGAGTGGCAATTGAGGCTGAAATCTACTCTTTGTATGAAAGTCACTCTGTGATTTCAGAGTTTTAACTCCCCTGTCTCTTCCAAACATAATCTACTCCACTCTGGCGAGACCCGACCTGCAGTACTGCATCCAGCTCTGGGGCCCCAAGGTAAGAAAGACATGGACCTGCTGGAGCAGGTCCAGATAAGAGCCACAAAGATAATGAGAGGGCTGGAGCAGCTCTGCTCTGAAGACAGGCTGAGAGAGTTGGGGTTGTTCAGCCTGGAGGAGAGCACTCCTGGGAGACTTTATAACCCCTTCCAGTACCTAAAGGGGGCTTGCAGGAAAGCCGGGGAGGGACACTTGGTCAGGGAGTGCAGTGATAGGATGAGGGATAACAGTTTGAAACTGAAAGAGGGGAGATTTGGATAGATGTTAGGAAGAAGTTATTTACTGTGAGAGTGGTGAGACACTGGAAGAGGTTGCCCAGGGGAGCTGTGGCTGCCCCATCCCTGGAGCTGTTCAAGGCCAGGTGGGACGGGGCTTGGAGCAACCTGGTGCAGTGGGAGGTGTCCCTGCCCAGGGCAGGGGGTTGGAATTGGAACTAGATCTTAAAGGTCCCTTCCCACTCTAACCATTCTATGAACATGCAAAACTCAGCTATTTGAAGTTGCTTTTCAGGAACTGAAACCGGCAACAAGTTTTCAGTGTCTTTTTCCGTGTTTCTCAGAAGCTGAAGTACTATAAAACTACCTTGGAACTAAAAGTATCTCCAGAACCATAATGCTGGAACAACGAACATCTGCTAGTAACGCAGCCTGGATGGCATTATTTATTTATTACTTGAAAAGAATACATAAGAACCTATAGTTCTATATTCTATTCCTCTCTGCGTGCTACTGAAACAGCTCTTAAAAATAGCAAAGTGACAGGAGAGAAAGTTTGAAAGAGGTTGTTCCAGGCCTGACACGTACCTGGTAGGCATTAAAGACTGAATCAGGTGTCTTGGCATATTGGACTCCCTGAGAGATGTCAACACATGATTCTACCTAGCGAGAAATAAAGCTTCCTGCGCGTGCAAAGCAGTCTATCACGTTCAGCCGAAGAGCCAGAGAAAGATTAGAGAAGAGCAGCCATTTGAGAACAACATGAGTCCTTGATGGCTTCCTAAGTAAATACCAGGTGTTGAAATAGCTTTAAGAAAGGAACAAATAACCCCCAACACACCCCCCATTTTGGCAAGAACTTAATGGAGTAAATGGAATAATGTTGTAGTTTGCCTTCCACACAGCTTATGTTGCAAACATGTAATACGTAGTATACTTTAGACTAAGAATCTAGGTTCAGTAAACAAGTCTTTAAAGGACAGAACCCACTGAAGAACAGCAACAACCCATTTTTTTTAAAAAAAACCAGCAACAGAACAGGATAAATACATCCAATTATCAAGACAAATATTGTTTTAAAACAATTTAAAAACCTTGCATGCAAATCCATTATCTCTAGGAGAACAAAAATAAATATTTGCTGTGTGCCAAATAAAATGGAGAGGTATTTGGCACAGAAGGGAGAAAAGCACTTTGAAACATCACATCACATACCTGCAAACAGAAGAGCAGCTTCTGCAATTGGAAAATGTCTTAAGAACATCATTTCACTTCTAACATTACTAGTGAAGAACTTCAAAAACCAAAATTAAAAAGTCTTAACAAAAAAACCCCAAACAAACAAACCAAGCCCGCTTTTGATTAGTTATCCAAATTATTCTCAATTGCAGCAAATGGTAAGAAGGCACGTTCTCTTTCCCCCAGTGATGCTTTTCTAGTCCTCTGTAAGCTGTCTTGCATATGAGCCCCACAGTGCCTCTGTTTAGCTGTTGGAGGTACAAATAAGTTTACTACTTCCAACTGTTCACTTGTTTCTGGCATAGAAAAACAGAATTTAATCAAAAAAACCCCCAAAAACCAACAACCGACCTTAACATCTCCTGACGATTTCCAGCTCAAAGACCACAGCACCTCATCACTACGCAAAGCGTAATAACATATCATGGATACTACATACTTTTTTTACAATGACCCACGGAGAAGAGAAGCCTGGTAGCTTATCAAGTGCACTCAATTGCCTGAACGGTGTGATTGCACACACCTGCATCTCAATTAATCTCATTTGCTGCAGTGAGGCCACCTCACACGCTTTCAGCTGTAACCTGGGCAGAATTGATCTCCAACCTGCCCCTCAATTCATCACAAAAGATAATATAGACTTCAAAACATTCAACAACAGCACAAAGACCTGACTTCTGCCTTTGAAAGGAGACCTTCCACTGGACATGGTGACTGCGGCAAATCCAATGTACCGAAGACAGAGTTTGCCCCAAAACCAATGATAACCGTAACCCAAATTAAGCTTGGAAGAGGCAAAGGAACTCTCATGAATTTTTGTCAGGACTTTTCCAATACACATCTCACTGAAATTTGGCCTAAACAATTATAGAAGAAATAAAACACATCTTAGGCTGTCATTTCTCCAGCTAAAGGCACAGAAAAATCATTTTTTCTAAACCTTTCCTTACCCCTTAAACTTTGCTTATGGGAGTATGTTCTAGTTACATAAAGAGCACATCTTAATTATTTAGATAAGTTACATAAGGAAAGAAGATAGTTAATCCATTTAATGTGCATGTGCAAATTAGTTTAGCGCCACTTCTATTGCCCTAGTGTACAAGTTTAGAAATACTTTTGTGACATCTCTCTCCACAATTAGTTCTCACGTCTCCTTCATTATTTCCTCATCATCTAATTCTGTAATTCACTGTCTTCACTTCTTCAGCCTGGAAAGTAGGACGTTTCTTGTTAGGGCCACATTGTGCAGCATGCCCTGAAGACCTGGCACACATTTCAGGGCATTAGCAGAAAGGCTGCTTCTTTGCTGTAAGTAATGCATTTTTAAGGCCTCCAATAGGAATTTCAGGAGCACCACATTCTTTTACATGCTATAATCCAACATACCTCTGCTGCTTTAATACAACTTTACGACTGAAGAAACACGTGCCTTTAAACACACACACACACACACACCCCATTATACATAAAAACTGTGTAGCCCAGTAGGGTACAAAAGCTGCGTACCTGGTCTGTCCTATTTTTCTATGGAATTACAGCAGGCTGGAAAAATGGATTCTGAAGCCTTGCCATTAGGAAACAAAGAGCATTGCAGAGCATTTCTAGCTCTGGTCAGAGTAATCTCTTGGATTCAGAGCCCAGCTCTCACAGTGTGGCCAAAGACCTGAAGATCTGTGCTAAATTTCCACTAGGTGAACACAACTTGGTTACAGAAAGGGCCACGGGGCAAGAGCGGGTCCTTCATGGCCATGCAGTGACACAGGACAGTAAATTCACCAGGTTTCTGAGTGCCGGATCTGCCCATACACAGCTCTGGCCATATCTTGTCAATATTACGGGATTCAGCGCTGTTTTCCAATGCGATGCACAAAGACTCACCTGAACCCATAATAACACGAACAACCTTCCCAATGAGAGTTACGAACTACAGGTGCTCTGCAAAGAAGCACCTGTACTCTGGGAGACTGGAGGAAAAGCTCAAATCTGAAGCAATTTCCTGTCAGGAAGCATAAAAATAAAAAAAGAAAGAAAAGTGTTTTTTTCCCCTCCCCTAAAGTTTGTTTAAATTAAAGGAGAAAGCAAGCAGGAGCCTTTGAGATATTGTTAGTATAAGAGATAGGTGTTCACATGAATGTGGATTGTTAGAACAGTTTGTAGAGCGAGTACATGGCATTTTGAAACAATTAACCTTACAAAAAGTCTCAGTTTCACTTTAAATTTCTCCAGAAAAAAGCCGGAATTTACCATGCCATAATTCCAAACCCAAATCACAACCTGTTGGAATATTAGCCTTAATGTCTCGCTAGCTAAATGAACAGTCATCCACTTTTCTGACCAGGTGTGTTAAATCAAACCATCTATAATGAGACCACCCTCCTATTTGCCAAACAGCATTGGCTGGCCAAGGCTCTAGCAGTTGGCTGATTGCAGATGTCTCAAGGATAGACGGGCGTTTAGAGAATCCAAAGCCTTGGCAAACGCTTTGATAATCTAGTTTCGTTTACAGCGCTACAGACAATCTGCGCATGAGGCAGTGGACCTACTACTACACGTCGGTTGCACGTCTCTGCCGGAGCCAAAATGGCAACACGAGTGCACTCAGTTACTCACAAAGCACAGGGAAAATAGCAGCAAAGTCATTCTTTGGCTTGCTGTTTTGAAGTAGCTAAGTATTTTTCATCAGTATTTCCAGCTGAAGGCAACTCATTCACTTGTACTACCCTCCTGAGGAGGTCCAGCACTTGATCAAATGCTTGTTCCGCTGGTTCTCCAAAGGTCTGATTTTAATCCACACCTTTGGATTTGCATCTATCTTGTGCTTTCTCATCTCCGCTTGCAAGAGCTATCCATGACCTGAGCAGCTGAAATTCAACAATCTCACCCTCTTAAATGAACAGAAGTTGCCCTCATCAAACCTTCTTGCTTATTACACTCACATTATTTAACAACCAGCGCCTAAACACAGCGAACCGCCGCATTTCATCCAAGTCCCGTAACTCTGAGCTTCTTTTCGTATTATGAAAATCGCTTTCTTCAAGTGTTTTTCACATTGTTCCATAAAGTTGCTGTGGCTTTCCAACCACCTCAGACTTTCAGTGACTGTTACCCAAAGTGATGTAGAGCACGCTGCTCAATGCAGTCTGAAACAAGGTCAAGAGAACCTGTATTTTTAAGCTGAGGGGTAAGCAGGTAGAGAATCAGCAGCAGTCACTGTCTGGGCTGTCCCAGGAATAACTCAGGACCGTGTAAGGTTGCTGGGTTTTGTTTTAAATACTGCTGGGTCTCCCTCAAGAGAATATTTCCAAAAGAGCAAGGAAATAGCTGATGTCAAGAACTCTCTTGAGCAGCCTGTGCTTGCTAAGCAGCTCAGTTAACCTAGATCTGGGTGTTTAATAATAGAGAAGACACAGGTGAAATGTTATACTAAGGTACCATGCTGTGTCAAACCCTGCATTTCTCCAAATAACGGCTGTTAACCGCTCACTGAAAATTTTGGCCGAATTTGTTCTGCCATCTGCATATAGGTGTTCCAATGCAGGGGGTTTACACATTTAAAAACGCAGCTAATCGTCATAGTCCAACATAGAGGCACCACATCAAGTGTCTGTTTCCCTCATGGTAATGGTACATTTTTAAGTTGTCAAAAATATTCACAAACTAATTGATCGTTGCTGCACCAGTACCTGACTGTGAAGCCTTTCAAACTCTATAGCGGGTCTCTGTGGATCAAGGACATTCATTTAATCGGCTGTAAGCGAATGAGGATATCCATCCCGTCCCCAGTGGATGCCATGGATGACTGCGAGGGATCCACAGCTCTGAAGAAAACACAGAAAGGCCATCTTTAGAGCAGCTACCTAAAAATAGGTATTGTGGGTGGGGAATAATGAAGTCCAGGGTAAAAAGGACTAAGTCCAACTGCAGTACATACATTAGTATCATTAAACATCTTCAACACAATAGCCTATTTATATTCACAGTGTGGCTGAAACTAGTATCTCCATTGGTTTTCTCTCTACATCTCAGTTTTGCCTCTTTATAAATTCACAGCTTGCAGGGGAAAAATCAGCCTCAGTCTTAAAACCACAACGCAAAAGAACAGAAAAAAGGAATACATTCTTATGACATGCATACATGAAAGAGTTAATGCCAAATCAATTAAATCTCTCAGAGGTGCTGAATAGACGCATTAATTGTCACTGCTCAACACTTCTAAGATTTTTTTCCCACCCCCCATAAAACTGTTCCTGTAGGTTTGATTTTTTTTTTTAAAGCACCATGTGTTGTGCAGAAGGCATGCACAAATCTTCAAAAAGCAGCTTCCAAAAAAAAATCTTGGTGAACGCAGCACAGAAGGCTGCTCTGAAGACAAAGAACAAGACATCAGTGTCTCATCTGCTGTGAATTAGTTTGCTTTTTTTTCTTCCAAGAACTCTCAATATGAGAATCCGATCAGCAGTTAATCTCTCTGAGCAGACACCGCTTTGTTATCCTCTGTGGTAGTTCTCTGCTGCTGGGGTAATTTGTTGCTGAACAATTGAGGCAAATACTTGGCTCAGGATAGAAAGAAGTAAGATTAGTCTGTAATTGGAATATTTTGTCTCATTTATTCTTGAAGATGTGCCATATTACACTCCATCAGCCAGGGGTTATTGTTTTATGAAATCAAGCTGCACCTGGCATTGCATTGTATAAAACCTAAAGTGCTGCTGTTTGCAATCTAACTTTCTATTTACCCAGACTCCAGTACCAATGAATATCTCATCCGGCGGTGTAACCTTCACCACTGTCAACTAATTATCCTAGATTACATTAAATTATCCTACACTTACATGAAAAAGAAATAATATCATTTTCCAGGACAACTATAAAGTTTAGCCATGATATCAAACACAGAACTGTCATGGATCAAAGTAATGCATGTACTTTTATCCATATGTTTATTTTCTACTTCCAGCAAGTTTTCAAGATGATCTCTTCTTTTACATCTTTAAGCAATTACTATTGCAAATGAAAAATTTATATCCCTAACTGATTGTATCACTATTTCATTTAGTTTGACCTCTAGATATTTTTTTGTGCTTTGAGATGATTGCAGGCGTAAAAACAAGAGGGTATTTAAAATTCAGTGGCATTTATGACGCACTTGTACTACAGTATCTTACACCACATGTGACAGCGTATTTTTAGAAAGTATATTTATAGGAAGTTTTAGGTTAAGTCCCAACTTTCTGTCTTTAGAGGCCCCTGAGAGAATAGAAAATTTCATTCTCATTATCTGGTATTACATAAGTGCTATTATACCTTCTGTAAAATCCACCTTTGAAAGACATTCTGCAAAAAGGAGTAAAGAGGCATTGAAACAAGTGCAGCAACGTTTGTAGGTGGCTAATTCCAGCCCATCCTCTTGTGCATACACAAGTACAATACACCTATTTTGTTGTTTTTAATTAAGCCATGTTTTTACTGTAAAGTTTATACTAACTTCACAACTGCGAAGTCAAATATTTATACTGTTAGAGTAGAGGATAGAAAAGAATAAACAAACAAACATTTATAGAGAAATTCTGTTTCTAAGATGTGAGGTGGCAAGGGTAGAAGACAGGATTTTACACTGGGCCCATAGAAAGCATTATAGTTTCAATAGAAGGATAAGAAGAAGGGGTTTGCTTGGCTTGGTAGAGATTTGGCCAGGGGCAAAGATGGCATGGTCAGTTCTTTAACCTAAGAAAAAAAAAAAAAAGCATACAAGAAAATTACAGGGACCTGTATCTTATAATGAGACAAACAAGATTTAAACTCATAGTGTGCTGTGATTTTCCCCCTGATATTAATGTATTTCTATGTAATCAGATAAGTCAGAGCATATTCTTGCTGCATATGGTATTTCCCACTCATTCCCTAATCTCCTTCAAAGTGACTTATTAACTATATGCAATTTTAAATACATTATTTTAAACATCCGTGGACATCTGATACCTGAACATTAATGTCAGAGATAAAAGAGTTTTTATTAACAGTAACAAACTGCATTTTTAAAAGCATTTCAGACTGTGGGAGTAGCAGGAAGGACCAGGTTACAACTAAAAGAAAAAATAAGCATCCCGAAGCATCAAATAGAAGGCTGCGAAGATACAAAAAAGGCTCGCAGCTGGGCTGTAAGTACAAAAATGAAAGATATAGAATCTAGGAGAGGGGAGATAAACTAGTTTCATATTTCCACTCTAAACCTCAGAGACAGCCTTTTCCATCCAATGTATAGCAGACACGGGAGGACCACAAAAGAGGCCCTGAAGGCTGCTGAAAAAGCCCTCCCCCCCTTGCAGTGCCAGATCCTCTCCAGCAGCCAAATTTTATGTTAGGGTCAAGCCTGAGATTTGTCCAAGGCACAAGGAACGCATCAGTTTGTCTTTGCAAAATCAATTGCAGGATATGGGACATAATGAACATTATTAGTTTGATCTATTGTTACTAAGCAAGCTCCTAAATAGGTTCAATTATTTTAACAGCGTTTTTTCCCAGCTATATAGATTTTCTTGCATGCACTCCTCTTGAAACCTGATTTACCTAATCCCTCACAGAACTTTTTAACATAGAAAACCTTTGAATTACAAGTTCATTTGAGAATCACGAGCTATAAAAAAAACAGGTGAAAATCCAGTGTATACGGTGAAATCAAACATCACCTAGCACTGTCGAAGATCACTCGATGCTCCCAACTGATCTCTTCACTAGTAGACAGTCTTTGCTCCCACCACGAACCACGTGTGTTCGCAGCGCTTGTGCTCAACCAGCCGTCACGAGAGGCTGGAGACTTGGATGTCTGTAAGGTGGGAGTCATTGGGGAATAACATTGCTGAACCCCAAACAAAACAAAACCCAAAAGGCCTTTTTGCTCTTAGCCACATTCAAAGGAAGAGGTTGTCTTGTTCAGACCGGACACAACAGTCGTCGTCATTCCAACGTATTAACCATAGATTTATTTGATTAGAAATTCTATCTGGAACAATGCTGGACGTAAAATGAAGCTGAAGGACCGACATTGCTGGACGCAGGCAAAGTACTCAGCTCCAAGCTGCGAGATGCCCGGGGCAGAAACTTTGTCCCTTGAAAATGAAGAGAAGAGGAAGCGGAAGCATCCCTTCCAAAGCTCCACGTGATCCATGGCACCGAGGCTTCCCTGGGGGGTAAGGTCGGTAATCACACCTTCTCCCCAGGGAGAGCCGCGTGCTCCTCAGGTCACCGGAGCTGCAGTGTTGGCAATGTGCTCCACCTCCCTCAGATCTCTTCTGGCAACAAGGGAGAAAAGTTGTCTGCATCCCCACCTACACGAGCCGCGTAGGGACGTGTTTTAAAGGACGTGTTTTAAAACTTTCCTGCTCTCAAAAGCCTGAGGAAAAAGGGTTAAAAGCCACTAGGTCAGTTTTCAAGTTACTGGCACAGCAGATGGGAAAGGTTTAGTTAATTTTTTATTTATTCACTTAACACTGACAAGCAAGCTTCTTTCCTTCCCCCCTCCCCCTCCTTAACATTATCCAAGCTGGTGTGCCTGGGAAGCTGAACCACTTCTAGGCTGTTCACTTCAAAGTATACCCATGTGGGGGGGGTGGCAGCCTGCCATGGCACCGCATCCTAACTGAAGGTGACGGCTCCTTCGGAGAGACACGGCAACAGGGGCCCTTTACTCATCCTCAGCAAGCTCAGGGTCCCACCTCGACATCTCCTCATCCCTTTTCACTGCCCTTATTCCACGGGAGGGGGGAGGCGAGGGGGAAGTAAACGCTTTCATCTTTTCTCTCCCCCAGCATTTTCCTTTGTTTGCCTAAAAAGAAGAGCCAGATCATGATTTTTCAGCAATGTTTTTGTACAAAAGTGTGTCAGAAGCCATTACCTGGAGGTGCTGATTACTCTTGCGGCATTCAAGACAAGTTGGCAACTGGTATTTCTCTGGAACGGCTACAGACAAAAATAGTCTGAGTTGCTGCTAGGTTTTAAAACCTATTTCTCTAAAGCAATATTTTTCAGCATGAAAGGAATTGTCAGGGCCAACAAATTGCACACAAGATATGAAAGAAAAAGGTAAGTATTTCTATCCCGGGGATACAGCCCAAAAATGTAAGACGTGGCTCTGGGAAAAAAAAAAAAAAAAAAAGAGAAAAAGAAAGCAGCAAAGTTATTGAAAGAAACATCAGAAATGAGAACCCAAAGATGAGGTTAAAGGCCGCAGCACATATACTCATTCACTGGTAGTTAATAGCTCAGATCTCAAGAGGTTGCTGGGGACAATTGCTAGGTAGGTAACACTACCACATTTTAAAGGCACTTTCAGAGCACCGGATAGAAGATGTAGTACGTATTCTTATCGCTCCTGCTCTGAGGACCTACAAGTGTGAGTATAACCACCTCTAATGTAAGTGTGAAGGTAGCAACCCTTCATAAAGCCATTTAAGATTTAGTAATAACATCTGATATTTAAAGAACTTGGAAATTTTAGAATTCTTGCCTAGATAAGACCCAAGCAAGCTGCAAAAGTGACCGCAACATCCACCCCAGATCTACAGCACAAGCTGTTTGTTCTGAGCCGGTTTGCCTGGTTCACCTTTCTCACAGTTTCTTCCACAAACAGACCGCTATATTTGTTAGGTACAGTAATTTCAGGCATGGGGTAATATTTCAGAAGCATACTGCCGCGCCAGAAGTAAGGACTTGAATTTTAAGAGGCAGTGTGATTTACAAGCAAGTTTCACTGTACTTTGCATCATGCCACACATGCTCTCTGCCTTCTCTACGCTGGTCAACTTCATTCCAGTTGGCAGTTTCAGTTGTTTCTGTACTGTCAAGTGAGGTAGTGCTTTTGCAGATTTCTAACGCCTCTTATGGTTCAATTTCAAGCAAAGTTTTTCTCCATGAATAATGTTAAAAAATAAGAAAGCGGAAGTATGCATATTTGCTGCCCCAGATGTTATGTCAGCTTAGAAAAAAACTTTCTAAAAAAATCAGGCACTGACAGCTGAGGTAATCAAATGTCTTCTGTTCATCTCCTATTGATCTTGCAAAAATTCCACTTGCTCAATAGAAAACAAGTTGTTAGAGGACAAGCATAACCTCTCTTGCCTGTAGTTAGCGAGCCAGCTGGCTAGTGTTTCAGTATAGACACTAAAGGGCTTAGTATATCATTTTCTTACACAGTAGACGTAGTGTATAGGAATTGTTCTGTTCTCTGCCATAGATGGGTACTTACTAGAATTTAGATCCAGTAGTCGGAAGAAGTCTTCCTTTTAGGGTTGTGGGTCTCCATCACATTTGTAAAGTCTTACGTGCCACACCATGAGCAAAGAGCTCTCATACTGGTTCTGGCAAGGGTTCGTCAAGACCGTTCTGCCATCTCCAGCACTGGGCGCAAGCAGACAGCCGGGCTCACACAGGGGCAGTGTTTCCTGGTCTCCAACTGTATTCAGTTCAGGAGAGAGTTCCTGAGCCCAGCTTGGTTTGTTTAGAAACCCTCAAGTGAATCTCACTTCCAAGTGCTTGCACAGGAAAAGAGCATTATAAAAGGTAAACACTCATACTCTCACCTAAGCCTGTCGTCCCAAAGATTCTCACCGAAACTGGGCATCTTTGGTAAAAACATTTTGAGGTTATCTTAGTCTGCCGTCACCAACCTCAAATTAAGCCCAACTGTCATTGGATGGGGCTGCTCAAAGAGCAGTATGGCCAAGCCACTGAGTCGGAGATGTCTACCGGGGCTGAATGTCCCCACCAGGGCTACTTAAGGTCTGCAGCGCTAGCAGGCCCTGTGTTACGTTGCAGCTTCTTTGGCATCTTCTCCGGAGACATCAGGTAAACTCAGACTTGCTACATCATTTCCATCTGATCCGGGATACAGGCTTAGAAGTACCAGCAGAGTATTTCTAAGCCACCACGGAAAGGAACTCCTCTTTGTTTTATCCAACATTAATCAAGACATCTGTATAATTTCTTTTTGATTTGTGTCTTGACGCTTCGCTATTTTTCTTTATTTTTTTAATAGGATTTTTTCCCCCCCATTGGTTAAAAAGTCATGTGAAAACTCATTTTCTTGTTCTATTCCAGATTTCTGTTGGTCAGAAATGCAGCAGGCCGGCTCCCTCCTTCAGTTGTACCAGTGAATCTGTCGTCCCTGTGAATATCTTCTCTCCCGCAAGGCAAACTAGGGAAGAGAGAGAATTTCAGTCCATCTGTTCTGACCAAAATTAGGAATTACAGAGGAGTGTGAGAATAAAAAAACTAAACCAAAACAAAAAAAACCCTAAACCCCTACAATCCCATAAACTCTGCCCACGCTTGAATTGAATCCTATTTTGCCTGAATTAGTTCTCCTATCCCTACTAAAACTGCTTCAAATTCTCCAGTACCTTTTTCCTTTTTTACAACTTCAAGTTTTAATTGGAAACAAACTGCTACGTGAACTGAATAGATTGCATTAGATGTAGATAATAGAAATTCAAAAAAGATATGCATCAGCCTCAGACAGCTTGGAGCTGAAGTTCAGATGTCTAGACATTTCAAAATTATCAAAATTCGTCCTCGTTGGTGAGAAAGAAGCTTGTGCTGAATTCTAAGCTAGAAAGATTTACGGGGAAAGGCAGGATGAAGAGAGGGACTGCGCTGTGCACACAGCCGTGCCATTTACAACATTCTGTTTCACGTGTCACAGTTCAAATCTAGTTGTCTAAAGCTGATGCAATTCAATAGAGTGAAACTATTCCAGCAGTTGTGGCTATTCTGCTTCATTATTCTTCTTCAGTAAAGCAGGTACGTTAGGGTTCAAAACTTCTGAACTGTGTCCTCAGTACTCTGAACTCAATTTCTTAGCGACTTTCACAGTAAAAAGAGGACAAGAAAGTAGTGCATTTACTAAAGGAAAGTTATACCACTATTTCCCTCCCATCTCTTTTCACAAGAAGAAAAAAAAAAAAAAAGGAATTTACTATGAAGCAACGCTCAGTTTGAAGTAGACACGCTCTTCAGCTGAAACTGAGAGGGTTCCCTGCCCTCTGCTTCCAGGAGTCTCAGTAATTAGAAAAGAGCAATTGAAGCTACAGAAGTGTGCAATGAAGTGATTCTGGAGAGCGCTACAAAATACTGGTCCCCAAGGGGGCAATTACAGCATTCCAGGGAAGGAACCTGTAGGAAAGGCAGGTATGCAAACATTGCACACAAGACGTTAAAGGTACACGAAAGATTACGCAGATATTTGCAAAACTGGTCTTTGATTTTTGCTGCATGTTATACTCCTCATGTTATTTTCACAAAACAAGCAAACGACAAACCTCTTGTCAGAGTCTGGCTTCCCTCTCTAGGCGCTCTTTTCCTTTTTCCCCTCCTACTGCATATCCTGCGTTTGAGACGCCTCTGTCACATGGATTTGTCACTCATAATGACCAGAAAAAGCATGTGATGCAAGGCATATGACCCATACCATAAATAATTTGGGTAAGAAGAACATAACTTTCCTTGGAATGAGTAAATCGATTTAATCAAAACCAAGCATCATCCCCCAGATATCTCTGGAACAGTATAGCTGTCCATAATCCAGCGCTCTCTGCCCAAGCTTCTTATTTGACCCTGTACTTCGGTTCCGAACAACATGAACTGTCAAAAGATGGTTTTCTGTAGTTTTGGAGGACTCCTTGAGCTTGCAGTTCCCAGGAATACAAGGTCTATGGAATTACTCATCAGAAACCATGCGTGCTTTATCATGGAAAAAATGAGAGTTTGCAAGGTTGGCACTACAGCCCTCCTTGATCAGTTTCAGAAGGTCCTTGGTAGAAAGGTGGGAGGCACAAATTAGCCAAGGCTTACATCAGTGCTTTCAAATAGTGCTTTTCTTTGAATATACTTCACTGCCATAATATATTCATAGCTGCTTATGCGTTCAGGACAGCGATTGTCTCAGTTTGCTTCTCAGCAGGAACTATACCCAGTGAAAACATTCGATTTTTACTGATCCCCTTCTCTTTCAAAAACTGAAGTTTCAATTAAATTAAGGGAACACCTACGTACTGACTGGAGCCGCAGCTAAAATGGAGAAGCCCTGAAAACTGCACGAGGAACAGTTTTCTTGAAGATGTGTCATTGGAAAACACCAATAGCAGGAAGCGACTTTCAGTAAACACTTTTTGTTGAACTTAAGGAAACAACTTGGAAAAGTGCCTTAGAAACCGTATCAGAACACAAACTACACTCCTTTTATTTAAATGCCTGAGGTGCGCGACAGAGTATGTATGTTTATATAATAACCAGCAATTAATTCCAGATAGTAATATCTGCCATTAGCACTCAACTAACGGTCAGTGTGGTTTTCTGACTACTATATCTTGAAGGGATGTGACAATCCAGTCCCTAATGCATTCTTACAGTGGTTAGAGACAAGTCAAACCTGCTTTTAGTTTGAGGTATTGTACGCATCGTTTGTACGGCTTAATTAACTACTCCAGCTTTTAAGGAGCACTTGCAAAGACTGTTATGCAAATAGGGAGGCCCAGTTAACACAGAGTAAAACCATGATCATTGCATTTGAATCATCTTTGGCGATCAACATTCTGTTGGCCTAGGTGGTTTGCTGTGATTTGGAGTGGTGAGCTGGTCAGAATCAGAGATTCTGTAGTTGAGAATTCTGTGGAAGCAGCACCGGCTGCTTAGAGGGCACACACGTGAAGAGACCTCTCCGAGCACAAAACTTCAAGGCAAATAGCTGGATTCTGTAGCCACCCTTCCAACACTGCCAGCACAGAAAATGCTTTTTAAAACATGCCTCCTTTTCCACAACCTTGGGAGAATGACAAAAAGTTTATTTCCTGCTGTATTTGCGGCTGTATTGTGCTCTCTGACTGTTCCAACTGGTTGAAGAGTACATAGTTACAGCCGTGAGTGGAGCTGCCATGGTTTTAGCTCTCACTGTGTAAGCAGGGAGGATGGTTCATTCCTCCTCCGCTTTGGAATGGAAGCAAGACGGAAGGTACGCCCACTGGCTCCAATAAAACATGCTGTGGCCACAGGCTAAAATCTGCAGGTCCTCCAAAAAAAGGGCAGTGTATGGGTGGAAAACAAAGAAAAAAAAAAAAAAAAGTTGTGATTTTGCAAAGCAGGCACTATAACTTTGAAAGCATCTAGGGGTCATTAGACTTTCACTTTTTGTGGGAAGATTCCTGGATATTTAATGCCCGTTTCCACCTGGACACATTTTATAGACCTTTCTATGATTGATCAGTTCTAGAAGAAGAGAGACACTTTTCGGATTTCTTCTGATATAGAGCATCCGTATTTAGCCCGTTGGGTTCTGAGATGACGAACATCAAATGACTCACTTCCTCAGGAGCGAGAACTACCTTTTTTTCCATGACTCAGACCACAGACAAATTCCGCATTTGACATAACACCCCCCGCCCCGCCCCGTTTTGGCCAGATTATTCAGAAGACAGACATAAAAAAATAAATAGCATAGCCAAGACGACAAGTACGCCACATGTTTCATTGCGTCTGAAAAAGGTGAATCAAGGGACACAAAGTATTAGAATGACATTCCTGGATCTGCTAGTGAATTTCTATGGTATCTTTGAATTTTCATTTCATCTACTATGTATTTCTTTTGTCTGCCTAGATTCTGAATGCTGGCTGAGGCAGGCTTTAAACACCTTTAAGAATATCAGTGGGATATTTTGTCAAAATAAAAAAAAGACACCGACAGCCAGGCCATACAGCTAACAGGTTTTGAAGAATCCTGTTAGTTCTGATGCCTTTAGATCATCACCCAAATCACTAACTGCTTTTAGAAAGCAAAGCTACTGCATATCTGAGAAGATGGTCACGGGCAATCCAACATGTTTCACAGAGTCTCAAACTCAACTTGAAAACTGACCTTTCAAAATTCAGGTACTAAAACCCCCTCTTCTATTTAACGTTGCATTAGCACTCAAATGTAGATCTCAATTTACTCATTTTCAGCTATTATAGTGAATATATACATTCACTGTACTGTCGTGAATGTTCCTTTCTATAGGGCGTTGTGAAACATCTGAATACTTTGACAGTTTTTATGTTACAGACAAATATAATGAGTTAATGTGATTCCCTCCCCCCCGTTCATTCGAATATTGCTACTCTCCCCACATTTTCCTGCAGAATAGTACGACACGTATAACATGAGTTCCCAAACTGCCTTTCATTTCAGACCATCATGACACCAGCACAATGATAGAGTTGAAAGCCATAAGAAGTTATCATTACACTCTCAGAAATGCTATCGTAATCAATCTTATGTTATGTATTCACCAGGTAGACATATACCACAAATCAACCACGTGTAGCCACAGATAGAAATGACATGATTTAATCTTTGGTGCAATAAGGTAAAATGAATCAAATTCACACTGACAGGAACCTGCACCATAAGCAGTGCACTCAGCTAAAAGAAGTTTGTCATCAGTATGGACAAATCACAAATGGAAAGGCAACCAAGAGCGCTGCCGTTTTATCACTGCAGATGCAGAATACATGTTTGTGATTCCATTTGAACCCTAGTCACTTGTTCAACAGGAGTTGATATACTTTACATGTTTATTTCACTTCAATCTAGATTATCAAGTAGAGGCAAACTGGGATGTTTCTGTTCTCCACTTTTTATTATTATTATGACTAGGGATTATACTAATAAGTCAATATTGAGTAATCCCTTGGCTTTCCCCACAACATTCAGATAATGGGAGCTGGACACGGTGGCGGTTCCACTTGACAAAATGAAGATCAGGCCCAGTCGTGGCCTTAATTTCCACCCAAAATGATGGGAAGATGATCTGTGGGACAAGAATTAGCTCTAAATACAAGTCTTACTTTGCAGAAGCCATTTGCTGCCTATTTGTCTGTGTTTGGATTGTACCGATGCATCAACCTGCTGTAATTTCAGAGTCTTTATAATATACCACCGTTACTTTTTCAAGAAACCACTGTCTGCAGCTGCTATTTTATGACACGGAGTGATCTTTCACTGGAAGTAATTTACATTAGATGCTCATCTTGTTTCATTATACTCCATGATTTGTCTTAGTCTGAATATTCATTTTGGAAAAACAGGGAACAAAAAAATGCCACGAGGCCTCCTGCAGAGTGAATTGTTTTTACCCTTCTTCTGGAAGTGTTAAGCACAGTCTCATTATTAAGTACAGCGTATTAAGGGCTAAACAGTGCTATTAGTCTAGTGTCATGAATTTCTATCTCATTTGCATTAGACATACCTGAAATACAAAACAGAGCTGGGAGAATTTCTGTGCATTGTTTCTTTTTGCTTCAAAACCCTTCAGTGCAATACGCTAACATAACACCAGACGCGTTGTCAAGATGCCTTTGTGTTATTAATGTCACGCAGTGCGTTCATTCCCAATTGCTGCAGTTTCTAGGTCATGTCCATGGGAATTTTTTTTATTCTGCTATGAGCCTGTATTTCATTTTAAACCAACTGTATCCTCTCATCTTCTTAACACGTATGCATTATACATGACAAGGTTTTAGCCACGCAGCCACTTTTGGTACAGTGTTGTGGAACTTCTATTTCCTATTTTTTTCTAAATGCTCACCGTCCTCGGACCGCCTGTGGGAAAGCAGTACAGAGTTAAAGCAGAGGGGCATGTGTGTACATGGGAAGAGGGGAAGTCCTCAAAGAAATCTCAGCACAACAATTAATTTAGGAAACATGTAGATAGATCCCAAAACCCAGACAGGATACATTTCTCCCAGAAATGAAAGAGGGGAGAAGAAAACTGGGGGGGGGAAGGAGAGAAGGCAACTTTCATAAACAGTGAGGTCAAAAGAAACTCCTTTAAGTCCAAATAACAAGAGAAGGGGACAGGGGTCAGCTAACGCCCTGAAGTATTCAGGAGTGGAGAGAAGCAATCCATCCTTAACCAGAGAAGGAAGCTGGCTGGGCTGACAACTCCCAAGCATTAAGAAAAAAAATTCAAATGTAAGTAACTACCTGTGCTTTAACCTGTACTCCAGAAGCTTATTCTTTTACCTAAAGATACATTTCTCCCAGTATAAAAAAAGAGCTACTTTTTGAATCGCCGGTCCCCAGGAGCTTCAGGAAAAGCTTCCCAGATGCTTTGTTTTGCCAGAGCTTCCCCAGTGACGAGCAGAAATAGGACTGGATCCTGCTGGTGTAGTCAGAGTCCAGGTAAATCATGCTTTTTTGCTGCTTGGAACAAGGGTCTGGGGATGGCTACACAAGGTGACCTAGTAACTGAGCCAGGTATCAGTTACTGGCAGCCCCAAATTACATCAGTTGCATCAGCCCCAAATGCCTTCTTAGGAGTCTGCTGCCTCCCAGACAGAAAACACAGCACCTGGCCAGAGGAGCTGGCAAGAGCCCCACAGTAGGAAGAACACTGTCCTCTTTCAAGGAAAATGAGCTCTGCTTAAACACGACGTAAGCTAAGGCTAACGAGCTAGGCTTCCCAGCCAAAAGAAGTGCCAAAAATCATTATCCTCTTCCTGGGAACTTGCGCAGGTAGAGCGCACGATAAGAAGACACTTAGTGTGTAAAATAAGTACATATGCACATTTTTTGTTGTAGTAACTACCAACTATAGGAAAGCCTTTCTGTTCTTAAAAATGCATGGTTTCCGACAGGAAATCCCATGTAATCATACAGCCTCAGCATGAATCATGCAGCAGAAACGGTTACCTGAGCTACAGGTTTCAACAAATGAAAAAGCTGAAGTCAAGCCCAGGATATTAAAGTATGAATTTTGCTAGCTCAGTAATGTTTTAGCAGTCATGCACTACTGGGATCTATTGTTTGTTCCCCATCAAAAGGATGATATATCTCACAGCACAGAAAGCATTATCTAACAGCAGTTGGGTTTTCCTGAGATTCAGAAGTGAGCTGAGAGCAGTTTCTATCAACCTTTGAATTCACAATTGGCTGTGAATGTGGCCATTATTTCTAAAAGCTTCTAAAATCATATTGCTGAAGAAACAAACTGGATATACGAAAGAAAGGGGGCAACAAATACAGTGGAAAAACTGGATTTCCTCCTGCTCTCAGCTGAGACAAAGTTTAGCTTCACCATCACCACATATTAGCAATAACTCACTCTTCCTTTAGTAAAGGCCTCCTCCGTCTGCAGTTAAATAGACTATAATGTTTATAGTCTAGGGAGCAGTCCCCAAAGATGCCACAGGCCCAGTTAATTAATGAAGCAGTCACAATAAGAATTTTTATAAGAGAAAAGTATACCTATAAAGATTATACCATTTCCAGTTAAAACATTTCAATATCACAAGCATGTGAAAAAACTGTGGTATTCGTGAAGCCTTAGGAGGGAAATCACTGCCTTACTGGCTTTAGTTTTCACCTTAAAAGCGTCTAAGAAATGGTCACTTGGATGATGTTTCAAAACAGGCGCACACTTGCACCCATCACTTTTAAATTGCCTAGGCTTTGCCTTTGAAGAAAGACCACTTTTTAACAGCCTTTTTCACTCTAGATAGGTTTCACTTTTTTTCCCCACAAATGGTTAATATCAGATGGTCACACATCGTTTTGCTCATCCCTGGTTTTGACCAGCCATGTCACAACTCTGGCTAAACGATAGCACTGCCGCATTAGTTTAATGAGAAGTAAATTCTGCAGAAATAAAGATATATGAATTTAGGCAGTAGACCCTAAACTGCATTTATAGTTTTACTGGATCCTCATTAGATTTCATCCTTACGTTTTACTTTTTATCGCAGAATAGTACAAAAATCAGTATCTATTGTGGTTCCATGGAACTACTGAAAAGTTAATCTGCTGATATGAAATACGAACACTTTCAAGTTTGATTAAAAAGTTACCCAAATATATCAAAATGCTTACATTAACTCATAGAAGGTGTCGCAGAACTCTTCAATACGGTTTTAGCAGTCACATGGAGAAATGCAGAGAGATAAAGGCACATTAATGAAAACGTTACTAATGAGATCATTCAGAGATTCTTTGAGATACATTTCCACACCCAGTCTTGCAATGCAGACTCCAACAACAAGCACTTTGTTACAGGTATGTTAGTGCTAGACACTAGAAATGTGTATTTCACAGATTCCTAAGTTCTAAACTTTGATAGGATGTTAAACGCTACTTAATAGGACTTGCCTATTCTTGAACATTAACCTGGATTGCAGGATAGCAAAAGTTTACACTCCGGTATCCCATTTCTGAATAGACTCATGTGCGGATGTCCTGATTCCTATTCAAATTAATTCTTTTTGAAAGAGGATATTTGTGAATCAGATTTTAATTTTGCCTCAGATGCCAAAAGGCCAGCATTAAGTGGAACACTTAAGTCGATCAAGAGGAGCCTGCTACGCTTCCTTCTACTTCTACTACCTTATGTCATTTCACTCTACATTCTCGTTACCTTTATCACCTAACTAATATCTGTACATTCTAGCATTACCTTGAACATCAGCTCTCTTTATTTTCTTTGCTATCAAAACAAAACAGTTTCTTCAAAATTACAAAAGATATAGCACTATACTAAAACTGAGGATTGGAATCTACACCAAAACCAGGAATAGGATTGTGCCTCAGAAGTCACGACATCCACAAGCACTGTCTGTCCACGCCTGCCTCCGCTCCTCCAATAACTTCTCAAAAATGTTCACGTCTCTAAGTTTGATAGAAAGATCAATTTAATCTCCTGAGTATGTGACATTTCTACAACGCTCATGGCTGGCAGAGAAGAAAGACCGGAATTAACGTTCCGTTTCTTGTTACCCATCCTTCTCCCTTTCAAGGAGGGTGGCAATAATTCAAGCCCTACCCTGAAACACAACTGCAAGGGCAGCACGCCGAAATCCAGGCGTCCACACCACACTGCTGTGTTCCCAGCTGAACGGGGGAGCTCGGCAGTGACCCGCAGTGGGAGGAAACTATGGGAGCTGCCAGGACACAGTCCCGAGATAAACCGCGTTTTCTCTCTCCACTAGCAAAACCTCTGGGTGTTCTGTTTGGAGACAGCAGCATTTTATTGAACTTTTTTTGTGTTCCAAACAGCCATTTTCCTGAGTACACAATCTAAGGCTACATCACAACAGCTCTTCCTCCTCATCACCACCAGAAACCCCGTGGTAGTTATGTACCGAGTTTCAAATTGTATTTAAAGGTCGTTCACACTTTGGCAGTCCAAACAAGTCAGAAAAATATGCAAAAGAACAGACTGGTCTGCCCTTTCCTATACAAGAGAACAGTTAATAACATTGCCAAGGATTATTTTATAGTAAAACTTTTATTTTTTTAAAGGCTTTGGAAATATGATGCCATAACAGACTCCTGCAACTGCTGCATAGATTGCAGTGAGAGCAGCCTGCTTGGAACCTGTTTCCAGCTTTTTTCTAATTTGGGGGTTCAGACTCATATCAAACTTCCACTCACCTCCCTGTTATTGTTTCACATTTCAAGAACATCTCAGCAGCAGCTCAAGAACCTTTTCTCTTGGACCATTGCCACATATCCTCACTCTCTCCAACATACTACTCTTCAAATCTTCTCTTTTTCTCTCAGTCTTTGTCACCTAATAGTTTTATTCGTATGACTATATTTAAATCTGTTAAAATAAAAGTGTTCGGAATACAATTTCCATCTCGATTTTACAACATGGAGTTACAGCTAGTTGGAAATACAAAACTGTCTATAGCAGGTTTTAGTGCCCATTGGCTTCAATGTAAATCTTGTACCATGCAAGGTCATTTCATTCCACAAGCAGGAGATTTAAGTTTCTATTCCAAAATGTTTCATTTCCTCACATACTGAAAATGAAGTAGTTCACTCCGATCATCTAAGGACAGTAGGCTTTTAAATCTGATAACATATTATTTAAACCTCAACAGTTAGAATGCACCACTTTTGCAAGAATGAAACACAAGCGATATTTTAAAAGATGCAACAAGTAATAGAGCATTACCAAACAGCCACTGCAGTGCTTCAAAGTCCCCAGACAACCATGCTAAGGAAAAAGAAGCCCTCTCTATAGCAACACTGTTTTGATTAGCGGAAGCCAGACAGAAGTCTACTAAAAAAAAGAAAACCAAACCAGCTCCAGAAAATTAATTCTAGCAGAATAAAAATAAGCATTGGTAAGTCTCTAATTCTGAACTGAATGACCTTAGTTTATGTAAGAAATAAGGAATCTAAACTGAATTAAGGACATTCTAATGCTGAGACTTCAAAGGGGTTTAATGCTAGCTAGGTAATCCCCTGTAAATCTTAATTCAGATTAACCTCCTTAAATACCCCTTTTGTTGCCAAACATCATATGTAGGTGTTTATGTTACGTATAAAATATATTGATCCTACCTGAAGGACACTATCACTTGATTATAACTGGGTCCCTCCTGCCTCACCCCACAACACCATACTACTTCAAAGCCTAACAGCTCCTATCGTTCCTGCACTTTTTAGGTTTCTTTTTAAGAAAAAGAAATCTTCCACATGCTATCACTGCTTTTTTATAATCCAGCACTACACCATCCTACTAAATTATGAAAAAAAAAAAAAAGACACTCACACGTAGTCCCTTCTTACCTCAACTTCTACCAACAAACACCGATTTCGTAAACTTTAGCAAATGAAATCCTGCTCCGTACCCTACAGGTTAGATAGATGTGCTCACACATTAGCTAAAGGTGCAAATTAAATTTCTGCACTCTCTTGTATCTTATGAGTTACACAAATACAGCATCCCAAGCTGGTCTGTTTGCAAGGTGTCTGCAAGTACAAGGACAAGTGACAGGACAGAGAATTGGGCTGCATCATAGGCAGCTCAGGAACTCTAACAGACCCCATTGACATAGCTATCATGTTAATTGTAGGTCATTACTACTTAGTTTTTCAACATAAAATGAGCAGGTACTGTTTAGCTTAGGTATCGTAATTCCAAGTCACCATTAAGAGATACAAGCACTAAATATTGCAAGCTCAAGCCAGGACTGTTAGAGAAAACACCTAGTTATGGACAGCAGTGATCCACAGAGGCTTTGGCAGGAGATTCACAAAACCAACACAGGCATACACCATCAAGAGGCCTGGGCATGAACATCTTTTTCAGCTTTATGATTCTAGAATTGAATTTTTAAAAAAGAAGTTCGAGTAGTTACCCACACTGTCACACTAGCCACAGTGACAGCTAGTGTACGGGATCCCTCAAAGTGTTCAAGGCCAGGTTGGATGGGGCTTTCAGCAACCTGGTGTAGTGGGAGGTGTCTCTGCCCATGGCAGGGGGGTTGGAACTAGGTGGTCTTCAAGGTCCCTTCCAACTTTAACCATTCTATGATTCAGGCTGTGAGATTCCAGGGGACGCTTTACCTGACAGACGCTCAGTAGTGGCATGTCAGCCTCACTGGAAGGAAGCCCTGTGCTGTTGTGCCAAGAGAAATCAATTCATCACATTGGTCTAACAAGTATCACTGCCAGCCTTGGCTATGGAACTGCTGCTGGAGATGGAGAGTGCTGACCCACTAATGCTAACATTAGCGTGCTGCATGGCTGTGCCAGCATCTGCACACAAAATTCATACTCCATGGCTGCATGGACCAGCCAAAACTATCTGGGACATATTCTATTAGAGATGATACTGCTTTTGCTCCAACAAGCGGTAACTCTACTGAGATTGGCTAATTCAATTTTCCCCATCTTATCAGATTTCTTTTTAATGAAACTGAACAATAGTTTCATTTGTTATGTTATTAGTTTTCCCAGTGGTAGCAGCAAGACTAACTCAGTTGAAAGCTAAACAACAGCGTTGTGCCAGTGTTGACTGTTTATCATCACCCTGTGCCAGCTTCATATTGCAAAGTTGCCTTAGTCCATTCCTTTTTGTTTGTTTCCCATCCATGGGGATTCACAGCTCGGAGGTCATCTTCCTGCTCCATCTACTTCGTGCGTTAGCATGTACACATATCTAAGTACTAAACCCCTGAAGAGAACCAAAATTATCTGGGATGTCGCAGCGATAGTGGGATACTACTGACTGAAATGGAGAAAGTCTGGGTTTTTTTTATTTTTGAGAAGGAGAAATGATCATCTTATATCTTCATACTTACAGTTCTTCTTAAATAAATATCTTGCAGCACAGACTATACAGGTTGTCATCTGAGAAAAAAACATCCAAATGCTGTTGCGTTTATCAACTCGAAATCCTTTCATCAATTAACCTCCAGAGGTGCTCAAAAAAGTTGTTGTTCCTTCAGTTAGATTCCTGCTGCTTCAGCTGATTTATCACATTACAAAGACCTACACGGTGTTGGTGTTTGCAGGGAAATTGTATTGAGAAGGCAGATTCATTTGCACAATGCTTGCTGAGATTTTTTTTTTAGCTCCCTTTACCTTTAGAGAAATGTTTTGTTTGATCCATGTATTTAGTGGTGGTGAGACAATAAGGCTGTTGGCCTCTGCACACTAAACCCTATAGCACATTAATTCAGAGAAATGTTCCAGAAAATACAAAACAATCTTTTTGCCTTAGCTCCCAAATGTCTCAACTCAGTTTGGTGTGGTAGAGGCCCCAGTTCAAATCCAGAGCGGTAGGTCTACTGCAGAACTCCCTGCCAGCCCGTCTTTGTTGGTAGATCCACACACAACATTGCCCAAAGCCAAAATGACCTCAGGTCACAGAAGTCATTGAAGACACCATGTAAGCTGCTCACCCAGCATCAGGGTGCAAACGAGGATTAATGCAGTCTCCGGTTTCAACTGTCAGCCAAAACTTGTCCTCCTAATTTACTTCCTGACCCTCAGGTAGCACGTGGTTCTCATTCTTACCTCCAGATCCTGAGCACACAATATGCTTTCAAACCTCTGCCTTATCACCACTACCTGGCTCACCTCTTGCGAAGACTGCACCCGACAAAGCCATCTCCAGGTGCTGCCTTCAGTAGAACTATTGCTCCCAGAGCCAAATACACACAATGGCCATGGTGGTTATTAAGGGTCAGGCGAAGGGCTTACTTTTACAATTGACAGCAGATAGTAGCTGAAAATCAAGTCAAAACCACTTAGTCCCGACAACACGTCCTGCCTGTCCTAAGGCATTGTTGTCAAAGGTGTTATGGTTAACAAACCGCACAAAACCAGTATTTCCACAACTTGGAAAACCTGGAGGCTAGTTAGTGCAAAAAGAATTGTTTCCCTGGTACATTTAAAAGCCTCAAAATCTGATCACTACTTAACATACAATGCCAACTGCAATGCTTTCACGTCGGCTGCACGTCAAAGGGAGCTCGGCAACCCAAAGGCAACAGCTACATGCACCCAATTTTCTTATCCAAATAAATTAATAAGGCAACATCTACATTGTATGAAATGGAGAAGAATTTGGTTGAGGCAGCCATTGCAGCCACCCAGTGTCCAGTTTCATTTTGTTTGTGTCGTTTTTCAGTAGCCAGAGGGCAGCGTGCTGGTATCAGTCCCAGTATCTCCACAGCTTCCATGAGATGAGAACTGCCCTTCACAACCAAACTGGACTGAATTCCATCCCTCTTAGATTACAAGGAACAAGCCAAGGCGAACAAAGATCCTTTTTGAGCTCAATGTCTGTTTGGTTTTGAAGCACTTATTAAAACATAAATATTCTTGCCCTGGTTAGTGGTGGCTAAGCTAGAGATGGCAACAGCCAGAGGCCCCGAGCACCAGTACTGGTGTGCAGGTGAAGCACGCTGACTGCTGCAGGAGCAAGAGGAACACCTGGCTTTTGAACTGGCCATCATAGAGGTGGCTGGTTTTAGCATTCTCCTCGTGTGTTTATGGGTGCGTGTTCCATGTCTGCCCCACTCGAAGCTACAAGCTACAAGAAGTTGATGCTAGAAGCTGCAAGAGTTGCTCTGTTGCATCCTCAGTGATTTCCCACGGCCAGGTACCGTACAACGCAAAAGGAGCAGCAACATACATCTTCCACAGAGCAACAGCGCTCCCTGAGAAGTAATTCACATTAATGCCGATTGGAAAACTACCTCTGACCTCATTAGGAATAATATTCTAATATAATGTCACCTTGGAGCAGAAATTGCCTGCTGCACTTCTTGTTCACCCTGTCCAGAAAACTACTGAGGACTCCAAACGCCTGTTGATCTCAGCAACGCTTTCCCCCGCCCCAAGACTAACATTATTCTACAAATAAACTGAACAATTATAACAGCGATACTAAGGCATTCAGCAAATGTTCAGTATTAGATGTACTTAAATATTTACTCCTGAAGCTAGACTGGAGCTCACAGTGTGCATTTTAAAAAAATAATTATTATTTGCAATACAATAGCACCTGGGAACCTCGTCACAAATAGGACCCCATTGTACAAGCACTGAACAAAAAACAGTCTCTGAAGACCTTTTGCACCGAAACCAACTGTGCAGTAATTTCAACAACTTACTTTGTTTCCAGGGCTGAGCTCCCGGTGTTCAGCTGCACGAGACAGTAAATACATTCTTACTCGGAGTACCCTGTACGTAAATTAAAAGCAGAAGGAGTCTGTGCATCACTGGCCAGCTCTTACCTATCATAATTCCTCCTGGCTTCAGATAAAACAGCAAAGCAGAGACCATTTGTAGCATGCGTTTGGCAAATAAATTGCAATCATAACACTGTATCTGTACTTTACCTATTAAAACATTCTTTTGTTTTTGAATTTCAACACTAAATTATTTTTTGTTTTAAACCTCTTCAATTCTGAAGATGGTATTAACCAGTAGGTTTTGTGATTAATTGTATGTCTGTTGCAACATGGTGTTTTCTTACAAAACACTCTAGGCCACGTTGGTGATTAACGTTTTTTTTCTTATGCCTGAATAATAATTAAAACCAAATATGCTGTAAGTTCCAGACAAGGACATACACAAAGGTAAAACACGAAGGTACTGCTGTCTGTACTCCCCACTCCAAATCATGCAAGTTTTGACTTAGGCTGGGTTGGAGAAAATGGAGATAACAGGTTGGAAATGTAAAAACCATATGAAATAAACCCCAAGATGTGTGTGCACAGTCTTTTCATAATTGTGTAGATCATTTTAAAAATATAAATACCAAAACGTATCCCAGCTTCTGTAGTTCTAAAGAAACAACCTGTGACAAATAAATCAGAAAGCTGGGTATCTTCTGCTTACTATCTTAGTCTGCCAAACAATTATGCAGTGAAATGTTCTAATTGCACTTTGATTTTAATGTTAAAACCCATTTCCATAATTTCAGTGGATCTTTACAACACCGTTTAATATTTGCCAATGAAGCAAATGAGCTGCAAGTAACATTCACAGATGGTTCATGTTTTCCATTAAGTCTGCAAGCTAAGATTTTCTTTGTTTACAAAAAAAAAAAAAGAAAAAAAAAGAAAAAGCTTTGGAAAAGTACCATGAACTGGAGGCTTACCCAAATCGGTAAGCGGCAGCCGGAATGCCTCTCAACACCTACAGGTGAACGAGAGCTCCATCACTAAGTTAACACATATTTTTCTTTCAGGGGAAAACAAAACCTTGCTCAAGTAAGGGGTTTCCTGACCAAACACATCAGAAGCCTGGGGTGCAACTGGCTTACACTTAGGTTTCATGAACGGGAGCACTTCAGGCTAACCCGGTAAAGGGGAGGAAAAGCTCACTTCTCACATGTTCGTACCCTCTTTCTCAGTTTCTCCTATGATCTGCTTGAGATCAGGGAAACGGCTCTCCCACTGGTTTTACCCTGTTTCTTGTTTTACGAGAGACGTTTATATCGACACCAATCCAGACCTGTCAGCTCAGAAATGTAGTGAAAGTGACATCATATTGTTAAAACAATTAACCCATTAAACAGATTTTTTTCAAAAGAAAAATATCTGTCTTTTCTCCAACTTGTTTCTACCACATTTTTATTTATACAGCAAGTTTTCAGTGTTACAGTATTTGAAGTGGCACCAGTCTGACACGCTAAGCAGTTTAAATTATATTGACCCAGGGTTCCCACAGCAGCTATTGATGGATCACAGTAGGAACTGAGCAGAAAAGGAGAAGAAAGGTCGAAACAATGATGATCTTAAAGCTGTACTTTTGTTCGAGTGTCTAGCCTATATGGGAATAGAGTCCCTGGCCCCTGCTTTATAGTGCCATTAGAAAGTGGCAAAATACACAGAGATGTAAATACAACTTTCTTACACAACAGAGGACAGTTGAAGAACATTAAGAAAACTGAACGCATGTTCGGTTAATTCCTTATTGGCAAGAAGTCAGAGTGATTCAACTGGTTTTGACCTGCTCCGATTTATAATTCATGCCCCAATATTAACACAATGCTGGGAACAAATGCTTTTTCATTTCAACTGCCTATTTTTGTGCAACTCTAATTTTGACCTAAAAATTAAAAAAAAAAAAAAAAAAGAAAGGGGTGGGGTGCGGAGAGGAGATGGATGCACATTTCTTAGGCAAGGGCAAGGTGCTGCTGCCAAAGTCAGCGCACTGAACTCTCACCCCAGTGTGGGGAACGTGGCCGTCTGCTGCGGGGTTCTGAAATTATTCTTCAGAAATAAATTCTTCTCAATAGCTCATTCGCTTTGAAGTAATAGCCATATACAAGCAGAACTAACAGTTCTGCATCGCAGAACATTTAAGCTGTAATATAACAAGCAAGAACATCATGATGGTTGTTTACCACTAATGCAAACTGCTGTCGAAGTACTGTATTTCTGAGCACCCACTCTGGTTGGATAAGCATCCTAAACACTCGATTCAAGTCACTGGTCACGGTCACCAATTAAGGTTCTTTACACAAAACTGAAGCCTTTTTTTCCATTCGATAACGCCCAAGTTTTAGGCTAGAATCGATTGTATTTTTCAAAATTATTTACGTTTAAAGCTATCCCTGACATCTTAAGCAAGAGAAAGAAAATAAAAGCTAACTGGTTCTGTGATCACAGGAACTAATTTCCTGTTTTCGAAAGCTCCAGTTCGAACGTGCAAACTCCCAATTTTGGCGTAGTAAGTCTGATTTTGGGGCTGTATCAGAATTAGGCAGCTCAAGTGCATCCAGTACACCTTGAGATTAAACGTGCTGTGTAGATACACGTGCTTTCTGGAAGTGCCAGGCTTACATCAACTACCTTAAAAGCCCAATGGCCCTAACCCAGCTCCTGTACCTTGACAAATCCTGCGCATGATAAAGGACTTGAAATTCACCCCACAAACATTTCCAGGAAACAAAGGTGGACGCAAACCCTCCGATACAGACACCCTTCACCCTAGGGGCATCATAAATTCCGTACAGCTCTTCTCCACTATATTTTAGTGCCTGTGCAAATTCTCTTCACCTTCAAATGAAACACGTGCGATGAAACCACAAAACCTTATTAAGAAGAACCGGTTCCTTGCATCACTTCAGACAATTGAAAATCACAGCAACTCAGAGATTGCCTATTATTTTTTCCTCCTAAACACAGTAGGAAGAGCTGTGAAGACACACTGCCTGATGATCCCATAGTCTGTTCCCGAATCGTCGTTGAGGCACAGTAACTTAGAGGCCTATTTTCCTGCTGCGTTGATAGTTCTATCTGAATATGAGGCACTTAGGCTGTGATGGCTTACATTGAAAACACATATTTGCGTGATTGCATCCTGTCTCCCATCCGCGCTTCCTGTGCCTGTTGCCTACAAGCGATGATCACCTTCCATCAACTGAGGAAGAGAGGCCAGGATTAGTGAGCGCCAACGAGGGACATAACGAGCCTTTCCTAGAGCACACTTAGGGCCAGATCGCTCAGCCTGTAGTCAAATGTTTCTCTAGGAAATGACTTCTTTATTGTAATACAGGCATTTCTTCTATTTCTGCTGTTAGCGTTCTTTTCAGTAATACTGGTGATTAGGTATCACCTAAAATACACAAACATGACAGGACAAACCGCAGCTGCTACTGCTAAATTAGAGGAGAGACCGAGCCACCCAAACACAACCAGACCAGCGGTTTGGAGGGAATTTTCAAACCTTTTCATCCATCGCAGGGGATGCACGCGTGCACATGCATGTTCCTTCTTTCTTTCTTCTGAGAGACTTCAGTGACTCCTCTGGGGGTATTTTCTTTGCAAGCTTGTGCTTCTGCTGCTGGCTCTGACAGTTTGCTTCACAAATTAGGAAACTTTTCTCCTAATGCAGGGACACAGCTGATCTTCCTTACTCCCCCCTTCTCCTTCCAAGTTCACAGCTTTTTTGTTTTGACCTTGCCGCCCTCTTAAGCAATGTTAGTGGAGTCTGCTTAATTAACACCTCCCAGTAAAAGCAAAACTCACCCCACCTCCCAATTAAGTGTTTGTACTCCAGTTTGTGTGGGTTCTTGGGCCAAACCATCGCCTGAAGTTTCATAGAATCATTTAGGTTGGAAAAGACCCTTAAGACCTAGTCCAGCTATTGACCCTACTCTACCAGGTCCACCACTAAACCGTGTCCCTGAACACCGCATCTACGTGACTTGTAAGCACACCTAGGGATGGTAACCCAATCCCCACCTTGGGCAGCCTGTTCCAATGTTTGATTTCCATCAAGTAACAAGTAAGTGATGTATCTTCAGCTGACACTCCCCACAATCAAAGCAGGTTTGTTGCAGTACGTCATGGTTTGGCTTCAGCCAGTGACAGAGAACCACACAGCTGTTCACCCAACCCTCACAGCGGTGAGGGAGGATCAGAAGAAAAAGGCAAAACTCGTGGATTGAGATAAAAACGGTTTAACAGAACAGCAAAGGAAATAGAAAAACACCACCACTGGTGGAGAGATGTACAAAGAGGGTTATGTTCCTACCACCCACCAACTGGACGCGGGAAGCTGCAGCCCGCTCCCAAGTGGCAACTTCCAAACTGCTCCCCGAGCTAGCTCCTGCTTGAGTACTGGGCATAACTCACTTGGTATGGAATACTTGTGTCCTGGCCAGAGATTAACCCTGTCCCTGCCAGAACCAGGACACAATAATACACGTTCACTTCTGCTGAATGGGCCTACATCCCACATGGGTAGAGCAGGAGCTATTAACTCACTGCTGCTCGGGTACAACACTGTTTTAATAACACACATCATGCAAGAGGTAGCTCTCAAGAGCTGACTAAGTGCTGGTTGCCTGCCTGGCACAGCCGCTCTGCTGCTAGGAAGGACTCGAACAAGCAACAAAACCTCTTAATGGCAGCTGATCCACGCCGACATCCTTTGACAGGGGCTCATGGCACCGCACAGCGGAGCTGCAGGAGGCACAGATAACCCATACCCCTCAAATCCAACTTCAGTCCTGGGTAAGAGTTTGCTTTGTGCCCCGGGCTCCTCAACTCTGCTTTTGAGGGCTACGCTGCAGCATTATGCTTTACTATCAGCTAACCACGTATAAACAGACCACCTATTTTTAAGGCCTAAAGGTATATTTATAGCCTCACGTGCCTTTTTTCCAATTATTTGTGGAAATTCACATAGTGTTTGCAGTTATCTTTTATTTAAAGACTTTACACGCCATTAGTACCAGGTTATTAAATTGCTTAAAAACCAACAATCCTCAGTTATTGCATCGTCCTCAGACAAATTCTTCATTTTCATCTTGCCTAGGTTAACCTTCCTCAGCCCACAGCCTTCCCGTTCCCTGCCTCGCAACCCTCTGCGTTCTTCCTCCGCATGACTCGGCCATGTTTCACGATACCCACTCTTCTCCTAGCACCTCTGCACCACCATCGTGATGCCCCCTTTGGGGCAGGTTGACCTTAGCTGCTGCCAGACACCCACCCGACTGCTCTCTCAACCCCCCTCTTCCTCAACAGGACAACGGGGATGGAAATACAAAAACAACCTCATCAACTGAGATGAAGTGAGATCATTTACCATTTACCATCCCAGGCAAAGCGGACTCAACTGGGAGGAGAAAATTAATTTTATTTCTTGCCAAATAAGAGAAGAGTTGGGTGGTGAGAAACAAAGACAAAACCTAAAAAAACTTGCCCCTCACGTTCCCCTTCTTCCCAGGCTCAACCTCACTTCATCCCCCAAATCCTCCACCTCCTCCCTATTTACGCCCAACTCTAAGTCTCTGAGGTGTTTTTTTTTCATCTACCTCTACAAAAGTTAAAAAGCAGACCAAACACGGACCCAGTTGTATGAAGTAACACTCACCCACGCCATTTCTGCTTTCCTCAAGGCACAAGTCTCTTCACAGCCAAAAAATATTTCTCCAAAAAAGAAGAATACATTCTGACTTCCATGGTTTCCTCCCACCTTACGGCCACCATGCTGCTCACAGGAGCAGAACCACTGTCACACCTGTAACACATCACCTTAATGGCTCATCACCAGCAGCTTTGCTGCATTAAGATGTCCACCCTGAAGAGTACCTGGGAGTTGAAAATCAGGTTGCAGCTACTGCCAGCTTTTTATCTTACTGCCTGGCCAACAGCAAAATGACCACTGCTGAGGGACGAAAAAGTCAAAATGAACATCAGGAAAAAGAGAAAATTTAAGATTGCTTGAAAACTGCTTATTTATCTGTTTTAAAATAATTGCAAAAAAAAAAAAGTTTGGCATGCAGCATAAGCCTAATTCCCATATAAGACAATGTCCAGGTGTTTCAATTAATATAATTACAAGTGTAACCTTTGAGATGAACTCCACAGGTGAAGCAATTCTCTGACTTACTGTCTCCATAATAAAATAAAATAAAATAAAATAAAATAAAATAAATACATGAAAGCAGCTCATTCTGTCTGAGTGATAGTCTGCGGCTACCAACAATTTAGGTTATTGCATTGTACGTGAATAGGTGTCAGTATTTTTATGATATAACTAAAGAGAGTGCCCAGAATGTGAGATGCCATAACAAAACTTGCGTATACCACAGCTCCTTGAGTACTGGAGACTTGGCTGAAGAGCTTTTGAGTTTTAGGGAGTATTCTTTTCTATAAAGGAGCTGCAGGAAATCAGCTGGTGACCTGTTTTCTGAGACGCAGGCTGCTGTATTATCCAGCACCACACAACTGAAATAAGAAAGTGGCAATGAAAATATATGATAATACATACTACTGAGCCAGGCAAACGGCACAAGAATGATTTTTTTGTTTTGTTAGTGCTAAGCCCATTTTAAAAAAATACAATAATCTAAGTCTCCCAGGTCTCAAGTTTGAATATTTAGTTTAAGCCAGTGAAATGTTCTACTTCTGGGCTGCTTTTTCAATAGCGGTTACTGAACCAGAGGATCTCTGGAGGAAATGTCTTTTGTAGCGCCCAGGGGCTTGGAAATAGCATACAGGTGGTTCTTTTGCAGATGCGCGAGAGGCGCAATTTCTGTTGGCAAGCCCTCACCCTTTTTTCGGAGGCTGGGCTGTGATTTGTGCTGTGCACATGCGGGACAGGCAGAAGACTGGTTTAAAGTTTCTTCATTTATAAATTTCATTGTGGGCTTTTCTACAAGAAAAGGCCCTTTTGCCTTTTCTCTTGGAGGTAGGCAGGGCAGCTTTGTTGACTGCTCTTGCAGATGCTTCTTTACAGTGTAAGTGCAGTAGAGAGTGGGAGCACCTCGGGGTTTTTTCCTAGTTCTTGAAATATTGCTGGTGCAAGAAAAGCTTGGGAAAATGTGGCGACATTCAAGGAGGCAAGTAATACAAGTTGGCCTTTCCTGTGCCATAAGAGCAAAGTACATTTTTCTGCCAAAGTTAACAGCGAATATTGTAATATTTCATATAATGTGTGTGCCCATGAGGTAGGATGGTATAGGAGAGGAACACATACACCTGGAGCAGTTGACTGTGTTGACGAGGTTAGTGTGGGCCTGATCCTGCTGCTTTTCCTCCAGCAGAATAACCCGGCTTCCTAACACTGTGCAAGGCTCTCCCAGCCCACATGAGCCAGGAGCTGCTCCACGTCTCCCACAAGAGGAAAAGACAAACTGTAGCCTACCTATTTGATAGCGATTTAAAAAAAAATAAAAAAATGTTAGTACTTTTAGCTGAGGTTGTTTTAAATGGTCTGTACCCAAGGGAGCCAGCAGTGTAGAGTAGTGCGCTCTCGTTGGAAAATACAAATTTTAGGTGTATATGGAGCTGAATGCGCTTCTTATCTGAAGTCAATGGCTAAACAAACCCAGGTTTGCTCAGGTGAGAGACCACCTAGAGATGCCAGGTCCTATAGGCAAAGAATCACAGCTAAGTATCACAGAAACTGTATAAAATGCATTTTGCTGACTCTCTTTGGCCCTTGCTAATGAGACTCAGCTGAGGGTGGGGTGGGGGAGAGACCAGCATCTGTGTTTGAGGAAAGGAGCTGGGAATTTTGTTACTTATGAAGTGGGGTATTAAAAACAGCTCAGACCAGCCAAGAAGAATTATTTAATCTAAAGTCTTACTAAATTAGGTGATTAAGAAGTGCAGGGAAAGCAGCATGGCAGGAGACCCAGATTCAAGCCTGTGATTCCCCTATACCCCCATTTTTTTATTTCTTCATATTTAAAGTACTTAATTAATCCATACAGAGTTTTTAATACAATACAGTTGATTAACGCTAGTAATTTCAGTGCCTTTTTAATATAACAAATCTCTTCTGAGAAATATTCCCAGTTAATGATCTGTGTCATTTTTTAAAGTTTGCCTTCTAACTAATTTTAGTGGAAATATTAAATTCTTCATTATACTTATTTATAGCGAGGACTGAATTGGATTCTAGATGTTACGATTTTACCATAATAAAGACCTACAGCTCTCAAAACACACTATTTTCTCTGCTTTTGGAGCTTTAATATGCAGGTTTGGAACTATGAGCAGCTTAGAAAAACCAGGTGGGGCGGAAGGGAAGGTTTTTGTGCCGCGTTGAGGCCGGCCGACCGTCGCAGGAAGATGCTGCGGGGTGCTGGTCCGTGCCTCTGGAAAACCTCCTGCCCTTCCCAGCCTTCTCCTCCCACAGCTCATTTTGGTCCTTGCCCCGCAGCATCTCCCCTCCCCGTACCTGAGGCTGAGCTGTAAACCCCACACTGGGAGAAAAACTCACCCTTCTAGGGGACGAGCGAGTGTGCCGGCGTCTCTCTGCTCTTTCCCCACAGCCAAAGCATAGAATCACAGAATGGTTTGGGTTGGAAGGGACCTTAAAGACCACCTAGTTCCACTCCCCTGCCCTGGGCAGGGACACCTCCCACTGCACCAGGTTGCTCCAAGCCCCGTCCCACCTGACCTTGAACCTCCAGGGATGGGGCAGCCACAGCTCCTCTGGGCAACCTCTTCCAGTGTCTCACCATCCTCATGGGGAAAAATTTCTTCCTGAGATCTAATCTAAATCTCCCCTCTTCCAGCTTGAAGCCATCACCCCTCGTCCTAGCATGAGGACGTCCCACCCTCGTCCAAGCACCCTTACATGACCTTGTAAAAAGTTCCTCTCCAGCTTTCTTGTAGGCCCTTTTCAGACACGGGAAGGCTGCTGTAAGGTCTCCCCGGAGCCTTCTCTTCTCCAGGCTGAAGAGAAGAGGTGGCTCTTCTCTCCTTTCCTGCTTCACGTGCAGGAATATGTTTGCTGTGTCCTGTTTCACGAATTGGTGGAGAAGGGTCATTTCTCCAAGCGTGCCCTGCCCAGCTGAGGCTCCTGGCGCTGCTCGTGCTGGCCAGGGGTGGAGTGGCACCGGACGTGGCAAAGTGCTTTGGCTACAGATGAAAAACCAGCCCCCACCGACACCTCCGGGGAGCTCTGCATGGCACCGACGGGGTTTGGCTGCTGGCCACGTTGAAGACATTGCCCAGCCAGCCCCTGCCGTACTCGGGAGGAGTGAAATAACCGCTGGCTGGAGAAGGAACGAGCGGGGGCGGTGGGCAATCACGTATTTCCACTACGCACAACTTTTCTCAACCGCCTGTCCCCTAAGCTGAGAAATTGCTGTCTTTACAGTTGGCTTGGAAATAAGCTCAAAAATAGCCACATTTCAACCAGGTGTTTTTCTAATAACATTGTTGTGACCAACTCTACTGTAAATAAACACGATGTAAATATTGATCTCTAGTCTGGTTTTTAAACAGAAGTGCAGGGATTTTTTTATTTATGTTTGTACAGGGAGTATTTTTTTCTCCTCTTGGGCAAAGCAAATCCTGGGGCAAATGGGCGGCTGTGCCTCCGGGCCAAGGATGCGTGCGGCAACGGTCAGCGCTGTCACGCCTCCTCTCCACCTCCACGCGTGAGCTCCACCAGAACGGACTGAGATGGTGGCATTGACCTTGGCCACAGGAACCGCAATGCCTTTGGTCCCACAGGCTCCCACAGCCGCTGCCGGTGGAAGGTGGAGAAGGGCTGTTCTGCACTGCAGGCTGCCGTGCGGCATGCAGCTTGGCTGCTCCATGATGTCCCCAGATGTCCCCAGGCATCACCGGCGCAGTTGCCTTGGCTTGCTCTACCCTTCATTCCAGGGCTCTCCTCCTCTCACTGTCTACTGCTGCTTTTTCATTCCTGGCTTCTTTTTGGAGGGGCGGCTGACTCCCGCTGACGGGAAGTCGGGCACAGAGGGTGGGATGGGTCGCTCAGGGTCTGCTTCAAACCCCTGTGGAGATGCAGAACGTGCCAGCTCAGCCTCCCTCGCCTGGCACGGGCCAAACTCGAGAGGTCTCGCACCTTATATTGAGCAAACCACCCTGGAAATGGAGACGGAGCTGGGCTCTGCGGTCAAAAGGCATCAGGGACTTCCGACAAACTTCCACTGTGCTTATGCCGAGGCGCGCGCCGGCACGGCCGCGTGGCAAATGTAGCCGTGGTGGCCGGGGCGAATGTACGCCGTCGCCACATGAATTATGCATTTCTTCCCCTGTAAAACACCGAGTGTATTTACGCATCTTTCTCGACTTCTTTCCATTTTACAGGACGTAGCGTGACGTTTTCCCCATCATTATATTAGACCTTGCATTAAGGCAAGCTGCTTGTTAGGGGGTTAGGGTCTGGTTGGTTGTTTTTTTTTTAATTGCTTCTTTTAAATTCTAGCGAAACAACGAGTAAACAAATAAAAAATTCATTAGAGAGAGGCAGCTCAACTTAGATGAAAGTTTTACGGCATATAGCTCTGCTTTCAAAAGCAGCAAATCCAGTCACCGGGTCATTAGCACAGCATGCTGCACCACAGAAATGAGGAACATTAGAACTTGTGTCGTTTGCAAGATTTACTAATATTTCAGTGTCTTAACAGCAATGTTTCAGCCTAAAAGCTTCCCAAAAGGCACTTAAACATTTAAAATACCAGATCCAAATGGCCGTGGATGCATTTACTCATTACGAGCATATTTAAAACAATGCATTTGGGCTGGCTTGTGACAACTTTGGGGCTACTGTGGGAAGGCAGGGGGAGGGCACGAGGAATATTCGCTGCTGATTTTTGCCCCCTCGCAAGGGCAGGCAGAACACGGCTGCTCTGGAGCATGTGTGGAAGGAGCGCTGCAGCGCCAGGGGTGCTCGTGGGAGTCGTTGCATGTACAGATTACGTTTCAGTGTTTGACTGTGAAGATTCCCCTGAAGAAGCTAACGCTGATTATGATCCTGGCTTGATAGCTTTGCTTCTTTGAACACGTCAAGTTAATTTCATGCTGAATAAGGAGAAAACTTATGCCTGTCACAGTGCTATATATCAGTCAGGGGCTAAGAACAAAGGCTTTAAAACCCGACCGACGAGGTTTGCCACGTGGCTTGGCTATGAAAGGTGAAACGCAAGCGCCTTTGTGCTTTTCCACAGCGCAGAGGAACGTTCCTTTGGAAAGCTTTCCTGTGGCTCTGGATGGGTGGAGAGAATGGCTCTGCCAGTGCGTTGAGGGCTGCTCCTCTGCATGGCCATTCCCTCTTCCCAGGTCTCTCCTGCAGGATAGCCCTGGGGGTTCGTTACCAACCAAGCCGAAAGAGACTCCTCCCCTGTAAAGTCAGGTTAATATGCTAAGACAGCATGAATCTTTGCTTGGGTTTTCTTTGGTCTTTTATATGGTTGGGTTTTTTTTCCCAGCTCCAGACTCTGTTAGGATTTTTAAATCTTTACTTGCTGTTTGATCTTCTCAAGGTCCCCCAGATTAATATTAGGAATTGTAAAAAGAGTCTTTAAAAAGAAAAACAACAACCCCCCCCCCCCACTGCGTTATTTAGACAAACTGCTTCTCCTGGATCAGATATAAAAACAAGGTCTCGGAAAACCTTCATAAGCTGCACTGTAGGAATGCAATTGCTACTGAAAACAGTACAATCACAGTTGCTATTTTTTAGAAGTAAGCTTTAAAAGTTTAGTACTATTTCCCGTGAAGCTGTCTTAGTTACAAGCAGCCCCATGTATAAGGGGAAATCCCAGCGGGTTTGCAGGTGCCCATCATAAGGAAATTTCCCAAACCTCCACATGGCCCATCTTGAGGCTTTTTCAGTTTTAAGTTAAACGTCCTGAAAGGCGGATGGCCAGTTGTAAACGAGGGCATGGCAGTGAATGCTTCATTAATAGCAACACCTCTTCTGCTTTGTTCTGAATTGTTTTCTATAATTCGTTAGCACATGCTGCTTTTATTGTTACGAAAGGAAGGAGCGTCCTTTGGGTGTGTTACAAGCTACTGGTGATTTTTCTGATTAGGGGGAGATAATTCAAAGTGACTGGAAGAGCTAAGCCTCTAAACGTCCTGACAAGACTGTCGGTTTCCTTCTCCTACATAAGTCTTTGCCCTTTTTTGCCGCATTATCAAAAGACTCACAGAAAAGTTGCTTTGCTTTCACAGCTGAGATCCTGGCAAAATTCAGTTTTCGATTGCCCTTAAATACCTTACCTAGGTTGGGTTATTATTATACAAAATGTATAAGCATAAGGTCAAAAAAACCCATTCATTAATTTCTTTGTACGTGGAGGAATGCAACATTCTTAGATGGAGAGAAGCCTCAAATCTGTGTTTTCTTCAAGGTTAAATTTATTGTTGAAGGCTGAAAGATTCTCCTACTTGGGTGGAATTTTCAGCCAAAAAGTAAATACCTACATGGACATCAAAACTCTTTTTTCTCACAATATGTTAGTATTAGTTCTGTGGCTCCTTATATCACTGAAATATGATGGGCAAGGATCAAAATAAAGCTAGCCTGTGACACATGAAAAATACACACAGCTGTCCCAAACCAGCCTTTTAGTGGGCTTACTCCAAAATCCTGAAATTCTGTCTCCTGAGTAAAAAATCTTTACCTCTAATTTTGAAAAAAAGTGTCAATTTGCTTTTAGACATCCATTCCTGAATTTACAGAAAACAGGTCACCTTAGATGTTTATATGCTCTGGCCTGAGCCCTGCAAATAAGCACCAAAAAAATAAAGATTAAGCTAACGTCTTTTCTCTGATTAAAATACACTGTTGATATTGTCGGATGCTTGTGCTTACACAGAAGATAATTGAAAAGTTTCTCTTTTAATGCTGTCTGGTTTTCTGCAGAATGATTACAAGCACCAGAGACCTTATGACTTTTCCTTTTAGCAGGCTTAAGGGTATTTAGAATTCCTGGGTTCTGCTCACTCCGCAACCTGCCTTCCTTTACCTCATTGTTACGTTCCCTCTGCATACCTGCATAACTACCAATGTTTTGGGCTTTTTTTAATATCTTTAAATGTAATTCTGGCAATGAGTAGGAAGAAAATAATCCCGATTATATGGGCAACAGCACAGCGTATCAGCTACCTTTGGCAGTACAGCTTCTTGTCCGCTGAAGAGGAAGAGCAAAGGAAAGTTTGAGAGTAAAATCAGCAAAGTTAGTATGTGAGCAACACTGATATGCAGGCAGGAGATATTAATGGAGAAAGCTACAGAATGGCTTAGTGTTAGAGTTCTGTTAGTGCATGAGACAGAAAGTGAGTAGTAACCTGCTAAAGCAAGTTGACAAAATAAGCAGTTGTGTCCTTTCTGATTCTAAGAAGTTTAAGAAAACACACAGAGTAAAACCAACTGGCAATTTTAAAAATACAAAATATAGTCACTGTTATATGCAACGCAGTGGTTGCTTTTCAGAAAATAGTAAAAAGAAGCCTAGAAAATTTCAAGCAAAATTTGTTTACTGTCCGCTGCTTCCGTTAATTCAGACAGTGGGTGCTGCGCTAGAAAACATTATATAGATTTCTAAATCATCACAGATAAGCGAATACAATACCTCTACGTCTAAATATTCTAGCACTCAACCAAATCTTCATAAAATGCATTCTTAGGAAATGATCTTGCAATTAGCAAGCTAAGGTCTCAATTTCTCTTTCATCTAAATTGAAAAAAAAAAAAGTTACATGCTCCACATTGTCTCTTTTAATCATGAACGAAATGAAGTTTAACTTCAGGAATGAAATTAGAAGGGAGAACAACTTTGAAATTTGCAGAAAAAGTGCAGAAATCTCACACTAAAAAAAGAACTTAGGAGTGTCCTTTGTCAAAGATCTAGACAAATGTAAACAAATGCTTCTCCAGAAGTTGGACTGTACCTCTGTAAGTGACTTCAGTCTCTTAAAATCCTGAGTGTGCTTTATAACTTGAAAACACTAGGAAATTTACATTAAAATAAGGCAAACACCATTTGGGGAGTTTCAAGTAATCCTGCCTGTAGCTAGCTGTGTGATGAAAATATTCTGGAGATCCCCCATTAGAATTGGGCAGATGAATGATGACCACGGTATTTGATGGTACCTAATTCCTTCTGACCCTCAGAAAGAGTGAGATACTTGACTTCACTTTCACAAATCTCCGGTTGTCTTGCCATAATACATTTTACTGGGGATTTGCTTCTCAGGTTGCTCCAGTAACAACATTCTATTTTCCTGTCCCTGATGCTATGATGGGCTCCACGAAGGTGTAAAATTCTACATAGCTGTGCCAGGATCAGGCTGACTAACCCACAAAGAGACGGACAACTGGATGAGAGCACAAATTCACGTGTATTTCCATTATTTTGGCACCGAGCAAAAAGATTTCTCTATTGGCTTTCCCTCAAAGCCTCGGAGAATAAAGCTATAAAAGATTATGAAAAAGTATGCCATGTTGCTCTCCTTATCATATTCATGTTACCGCTTCTCGTTTTCCAGAGGTAAAGAGATTTCAGACTGGATTCAGAGCGGACGGCTGGTACAGGATGCTGTGGAGATGCATGCCTTCCTCTTAATCTCAGTGCACAAACTACATCCTTGTGCACCTAGAAATATAGATGTTCTCATCAGAGGAAACAGATATTAGGGGACAAAGTCAAATATTTATAGCATGGCCTAACGGTGGGTCATGTTTAACAAAATAAAAAGCCTAAAAAGACACGTGTCAGAAGCTAGAGACATCCCATAGGAATTTCTCATCTTTACAGCAGAATTTAACAACTTTAGCAACATGCATATTTCTCTATTCTCAGTATATGAGAATGACCAATAAAAGCTTTTCTGCTTCCCAGATAAAACTACTTTCCCCCCCTCTTGCTTGCTTTTTTCCCCTGAAAAAAACTTTGTTTGCTTCTTAACTGTGGAGCAACGGGGCTCCAAAGCTTTCAAGTGTGTGAAGAAACCTCAGTTACACGTTTTATCAGCTACATTTGTGAATTAACAATGTCTGTATCCCCAGGCCATCACTATTCTCAAATAATAGGAAGTTGGATCATTGCCCTTGTGGGTGAACATCAGAAGTTACCTCCAAGAAGATGTGAAACAGAGCTTCTAGAAGAATAAAGGTGGGGGATAGTAGAGGCACAGAGTTGCAAGTGCAACTGCTCACTTCACAAAAAAGGTGGCAATTCTGTGGGTGGCAAAATCAAAGAGAGGTGGGAGTGTTACAGCCATGATCTTCCATGCTTTCTCAGGCACGGCAGAGCTGAGATTCTCACCTCTCGTTTCAACATTTGTCAGAATTTTTATATAAATCAGGCACCTCACAAACTTGAATTCCATTTCAATACCCCTGGTAAAGCCTTTAAAGCCTTCCTCCTAGTAATAATTTTCTGCTTTCTGCTCTGTAAGTCACCAGAAAATCCGTATGTTTCACCTTAACTCTGTTGCAAATGCCGTGAACTGAATATCCTTTTAGAAAATTTGTGTTATAAGTTTCCAGCCTTAGAAACTCTTGTTTTGGAACTCTTGTTCCAAACGGCAGGTTTAAGTCTTGGCTTAAAAGAAAGATCTGCCCTGCTGGCAGTTATCACGGAGACGTCGACAGTGGACTCTTCTTTCCTACAATGAAAGTGCAACCAATTTCTAGTTTAATGGTGATTGTGATCCCTTCCCACCACTCACTTTCCATTGTTACACGATAACCCGCTTTTGTTAGAAAGCAACAACCAAAGAATTAGGCTACCCTGTGTCCCCCACTGGTGGTATTGAACCTTTGTGGCCTCTGTTACGGCACATGACAATGCTCAAAAACATCCTTAATCTTTCTTAGGATAGAAATCAAACTCCTGAATAAATCAGGAGTTACTTTTAGTGGAAGACTCGTCCCTAAATTACATTTATGCAACTTGTTATTACATTTCACATGAAAAATCAGAGAGGATTATGGGAAATAGGATAGCACCTGCTGTAGGTATCTATTTCCCATAGAAGCCATTAGGGCAAGTTTATTACCCCATCGTGGTTGTAAATAATGAATTCAATTCAATATTTGGGGTTACCTGGGGTTTAAATTGGTACTGATCTTAGTCTAATGTTTCCAATTTAAGGGATTGAAACACATTACTATATGCCTTTGCCAGCATGCAAAATGTTAATCTTGATAGATTACATTAATCTTTATAGAGAGCGCTTTTTGCTCCACTTATATTTCAGGATCTTAACTCCTCAACATAAGGATGCTTTAGCTCTTTATATCCAGAGCACTGCACATTTATTTTAATTGGATAACTGAGCTTTTCTGCTTACTGCGCTGTCTGCCTGACATTTGCAAAATGCAGCTTTTTTTCCCCCAACGTAACCTAACTGTTCATTTTTATAAGGCCTGTCATCCAAAATGCAGAACCTAATCCTTAATTAGTTGTCATATTTGTTTAGATGTTATAGATCATCCATTGGACTGAACTGTTTGGTTTACTGGCCTTTCATAATGTCCATTAAATGATTATTTTTGCATTCACTTATGTTTTATTTAACAGTTTTCCTAGGTCCTGAACTCCTGACTTACGGGCCTTTTGCTAAAGAATGGAATCATTACATCGGTGAGGCACGCACGCTGCCCAGGCAACGCGTGGGTAAGGCAAAGCCAACAGAAAGCAAAGGAAACCCAAGCCATAAGCAGCGCTGAGAAGCAGACGGGAGCGCTGTAAAATACCTTACACACAACGAGCTTTTCTCCTGTTTGGATTTTCAGCTGTAAATCTCTTTTGGCATCAGGATGCTACAACAAGCTAACCTGGCTCATGGGAAAGCAGAGGCGACACTTGAGTGCCGTCTGATCCCTGGTCAGCCAGCGACGGGGTCACGCAGGCGTGTTTTTCAGTCTCTTGTGGAACAGGGACAGGAATCCAGGGCAGAGTCCTGACCAACAGACTATTGAAGAAGTGTTTGTCAATGACTAATTAGTGAAGTAAGATGGCAGGTCTTTAACAGAAGAACTGAGAACAGCTTGACCCAATATACACATGACAACTACACATGGAAAAGAAACCATTCCTGTATTAGGTTGAGCCAAGAGAAGATATTTAAAATCGTCTCCCACATATATTTGTGAGTGGTTTCTGCGGGCATGGCAGTCATCTCTACCTCCTCTTCCACCCAAACCTCTTATTCTTAGCACCCCCACCTAACTGGGTGCTGCAGACCACATAAACCAAGAGCACCTACGGTGAGCAGCCGGGTAGGACGTTGAGGAGGACTCTGAAAATCTGGACAGCAGCTACCAGCGAGCCAAACAGCAGCTGAAGAGGAGCTCCTGGCCCTGAATGCTGCCTGACTGAACAGCTAAAGTGACACCAACCTTCCCAGGTCCCTTCGTGGACAAAATTCAAAGTATCTACTCTTTGCGAACGGGTAATGTGCATGTGTCCCTGCTTTGCTGCATGGCAGGACTTGTGTCCCCCCCAACTAAAGCGAGGGGGAAATGCTCAGGTAGTCACATCACTGTTTCAACTACCCTGCCATTGCACTGGATTCATCCTTTCTTTGTGTGGCTACAGGAAACGTACCCACATACTTAAATACAAACCAGCATAAAAGGAAAAACTTTCTTTTTCAAGTAAGAAAATAAGGACCAGCTCTCGGTCCTTAGAAGTACCAGAAGTGCTTTTAATCTTTTTTCCTCCCCGCGCTAACCTCAGTCTTACCTCATTAAGAGAAAAGATTCAAGTTGATGATATAATGGCATACTACCTAGATTTTTTTCTGGTCCTTGTCTGTGTCCATTGTGCTTTTTGTGAAGCGCTGCAAGACAGTTATTGGTATGCAGAGCACTAGGGAAGTGCTGGAGAGGCATAAAAGCTGCCGGAGAACAAGTTCCCTTTTGGACACAAAGCAAACATCTCCATTGCTGTCGGAATCGTTACATGTTGTAAGGCCCCAAGTTCCAGTCTGGAAAGATGTGGCATAAAGTTCATGTTATAGTGCAAGGTGAAGTGTATGCCCTTTAGGAATAAATGAAGCATTATGATAAACTTTTATAATACTTGTAATTTCATAAATTCTTCAAAGACCTCCCAAAACCATTGCCTCCCTTCTGATCTCCCACTCAAATCTTCTCTTCCCACTGAAATAACGTTGCTTTTTTTTCCTTCTTTTTTCTTCTCGCCCCTCCACCTACCAAAATGATGATATTTCAGTTCTACTTTAGGGAGGAAATCATTTCCACAGCCTTTTTTTTCCTCACGCATCTGTACTGTAAAACTGAAAAAAAAAAGTGGCAATAGGAACATGTCAAACTTGCAAAAAAAAAAAAAAAAAAATCACTTGAGATAAGAAACAGCAATACGGCACAACAGCAATTCAAACCGAAGACAAAGTTCTCAGAAAGTTAAAGAAAATTAAATTCTAGATCAAAACCTCAACATTTTACCCAAAAAGGAAATGGGATGCCCTTAAAGATGATAAAAGACAGAGGACACAGTATACAGGGACAGTTCTAAGGTTTCCTAAAAAGATTCAATTTAATCTTTGCTAGACAATTAAAGCTCTATTAGAACTTTAAATAATTGGAAAAAAACACCCTGAAAAGCTTACTGCATTTTCCTTTTTTTCTCTTGGTTACACAGGATGCTTTGCTTATTCTCTTGGCCAACTGTTCAATAAATCCAGGGTTTTTATTAAGTCAGCATGTGTTGGCTACTCGGCCCAGAAAGGAAGCGCTACTGCATTAAATCATAAATAATGATACCAGACAACAGGCAGATGAATCCAACCACGTGAAAATTATGTGGTGTTTCAGTTACTCTGTGTGCGTGTGTTTATCCCACTCGCGTTTATCTGTTCACATGCTTCTCGCCTTCCTTCAGCCCAAATCTTACTCAGTGTTACTGTCTTTGCCATTTCATCCAGCCACCAAAGGAGACACTGTCAATCTGTCCCTCGTGTATGGTGTGGAGGAGACTACACTTGGACGTTTAGTCCTCACATTTCATAGGAAGATACAAGGGAAGTATAACGTTAATACCTCCCCGTCGTTCCTGGCAAACATTAGGGTTTCTTCTCTTTACCTTCCCAGAAGCAACCAAGCTCTTTCTAGGGTGAAGCGTGCTGCTAAACTGCAAACCACGCACTATTTAATCCCTTATCTTTACGTCTTCTCTTGCTCTGCTAAATTACAAGTATAACAGAAACCCAGGCAGAAGAGTCACATAGTTCTGTTGGCATTTATGTGACGTGATTAATGGCACGTTAAACTCATCAGCCTCATCATGACCCGTTGGACTGACGGGGTGAGTCTAGACCTACAAGTACGTGGTCGTCTTCCCTGCGCCTTGGACGACAAACCTGGGGGTGCCAAGGAGGAGCCTTTCAGGACGCTTATTTTTCCTTCCTCCCCTGTGCTTGAGGGAGCACAGAAACAGCAGCTGTGGGTGAAGAAGACAGCGAACCAGGAGGCTGACGCCCATCGAGGGATGGGAGAGGAGCGGCGGGGGGCTCCGCCGGGAGCAGCGGGAACGCACGCGCTAGGAGCCGGCTCCCCGAGCAGCCGCGGGGCTGAGCAGCTGCGGGCAGGTTTCATCTCAGTGGTATTTTTTGCCATACCCTTCGATGAAACGTCCCGAGGAACAAAACCCAGCTCTTCCTCATGCATCACGCAGCGTCGCCGGACGAACCTCGCCTTTTCGGGAAGGCAAACCTTCCACCCAGCCCCGAGCTGAATCTCCTTGCTCCGGCTGGAAAGCGGCAGCAGCCCAGCTGGGGCGCGCTGGTGAGGCCGTCGCCCCCCCCCCAGGCACGCACCGGGACCCCCCCGGCAGCCCCAGACCCCCTCGGGCTCCTGCGCCCAGCCCGGCTACCGAACGCCACTTCCAGGAGTGGAAAAGCTGTGAACCCTGCCAACACTACGGCTCTTCGTAAGCACGTGGCGTACGGTCTAGGTGGTGCGACTGCGGAGAGCTCTTGGACCAAACGCAGGGAAAAAGAAAAGCAAAATGACTTTGAACACCAACGTATTTTTTTACCTTTTCAGACTAAGCTTTTATTTTGATATTACAAACCATTTTTCTTTATTCACAAATCACGGCTGTGATATAAACACTAATTTCTAAAGACAGATATACACATTTTCTGGGTTTGTAGGGTGGTGTTTTTTTTTTTTAAATCTGTTTAGAAGTCACTATGTTCCACATATGGTAGTAATAATTTTTTTTTCCATAAGTCATATTATCAGTAGTTATTTATATAAGTGAAAACATTCCCAATATATATTGTAAAAAAATTTCAAATGCTTTTCTTACATAACTATTTCAGACATACATTTTAAAATGACTACTAGGAGTACTGTAGGAGCTTTATAAACAAAATATTTTCTAATATGGGCTGCACTCTCAACCTTTCGAGATTATTTTAATAGACTTAAAACACCATATAATCATTTGGAGAGTGGGAGTTGTAAAGCCATCTCATGAAAATTAAAATTGCAAATAAATTCTGTTATTCCCCACGTTAGACATTTTGTGTGTGCAATTCCAAAAAAAGATGTACCATCCTCACTTCAAATTGGAAGCCTAACATTTGGTAAACATTTTTCAAGTTGCTTTTAGCGTGGTGTTTAAATGATTCTTTATCGTTATTATTTTTTTAATCGGAGGCTTGTTTTTTTGTATCTTATA
>VZSF01007115.1:1762030-1847948 GCA_013398295.1 Chionis minor
TCTGTTAAAGCTATGGAAGTACCACAAGTTCACAAATGTGGGTCTGTATGCTATGTTTACTTTAGATTTGGGCAGAGAGGTCCTCGGAGCTATCAAAGATACACATGAATATCCATGGGAAGAAGCATCATGGTCTTAAACCCAGAAAAATATGTGTAAAAGACTTGTATAAAACATATTAATTCCTTTTTTGCATCCAATATGTTGATGAGTGAAGGATTAAATTTATATATCGATTCTATTTAAATACTCAGTATCCATGAATACCTGTCTTTGGAAATTATCCAAGGCAGTTAAGAACAAAGAGACCGGGCAGTTCCCACTGAAAAAAATGGAAGGAAAAATAGCTCAGATCAGCCTATGTTGGGTAAATGACACTTGGTGATCCTTGGAGCTGGAATGGGGGAGTAGAGTTCTTCGAACAGGTTTGACACCGACCCCATAATCTGGAGCCTCTTTGGTTGGAAGAACTTCCATAAACCTCAGCCTCAGTAATCCTCTGCATTAGGATGCCAACCTTATAATATTTAGAGATTTAAAATACTTAGCTTTGATTGTAGCCATAACAGAATCTTGTATGTCTTGTTTATCTACATTGAAGTGAAGAAGACACCTTATTTTTCTCTGTATGCCCATTTTTGAAGTCTGAGAATCCATTTTAAACATCATTATAATTTTAATTCTCTCAAGCCAAATCACATCCAAACAGTAAGAAAACATCTAGAAAGGGAAAATGATTAATTTAAAGCTAGACTTGTTTGCAGCTCTGTAAATTTCCCTCATGTCCCTAGTAATGTGGTGGAGGAATTGCATGTACTATTATTATACACGCTTTAATGCCATGACTATTATTTTGGCAACAGGAATCGGTATATTTTCAAATGTTTTTTTTTTTTTTTTCCTGATTAACTGGTATTACTGCAATACCAAGCAAGGACTGTAAATTTCGATCTGTAAGAATTACATTAGTTTTGGTCTAGTGTAAACCATTAAGTACAGTGGGACTTTGTGAATTTTTTTGTTTCCATTGCTCTGATGCATTTCCCGCAGTAGGGCTGCATTTTAACTCCATACTGCATCCCATTCCCATGGGATCCCTGAATATGTCACAGTGCCCCACAAAACCGAATCTCTAAAGGGTCACTCATGGCAGGGGATTAAATGGCCTGAATACAAGGACCGCCTGTAAGGAAGGAACAAGCCTGGATACAAAGTGCTCTGGCTTTATTAAATTATTAATATATTTAAGCCGACTACTGAAGTAACTAGCAAGTTTACAACACTGATGTAATAAAACATGTTGCTAATAATATTACATCAATATTTTGGAGAAATCTGGACAACTAAGAGGAAAATATGGATTAAAGCCATTAAGCAATTACAAGAGAAAGAAAAAAAAAAAATGACTGTTTCAACCCAGTATTTACTTCTGCATACATTTTTATAACTCTTTTGCCAAAGTAGTAGTAATTTATTCTCAGTGTTTTACATTATTTTTTCATCCTACTGTGTAACCTTCTTCCTTAAAACAAGAATTGTGAAGTAATCCTAATGTGAAAACTATGACCTAAGTCGATCCTTGCTCCTTAAAAAGAATGTTTTACATTTATATTCTGATAATGCTGAAGTTTGTACTGTGATATTAAAATAAAAATATTTCAGAATTAGCAACGCTTATATTCTCATTAAAATAAGAAACACTTCTTCCTTTTCTTTTACAGGATATTGAAATTCCACTTGAACAAATGTGTGTAATGTAAACATAAAATAAAATATAAAAAGCATTCTTCCAAATCTTCTGTAAAAGAAAATAAAGTACATAGAATTAATTGCAAAATTCTCATTCTTGCACCCTGGAAATACACTTGACATATGTAAGCACAAACATGGAAGAATATCTTTCCAAAGGGGACAGAATACATGCTCAGACATCATCTGGGAAAAAAATGCATTGAAATTCCTCTGTGATGAATAGACTTTTTTTTCTCCTCAGGGTGACCTCTACCTTCAGAATATGATGGTTTTATTATGATTAATAAATTTCATTTCCACAGAGGAAAGGAACAGTGTCAGCTTAAACTTAAAGCAAGTGGGTTTCTTTTTAAATGCTAATTTTTAAACACGCCCTTGCATGACACCAAATTTAGAAGCTCAGAAGGTTAGCAGAATAGATTCTGATTTCTATGCTGAAAATAGTAAGAAGGATTTAAACTATATTGTCACACTGAAGATCAGTAAGCTAGTTCTGTCACGTAGTCATTGGTTCATTTGTTCACTATTATGCCAGCATGCTTATTTCTCATTAAAATTAGTGGCATTTAAATGCTTTCTGATAATTTACACTGGAGATAATCACTGTAGGTAAACAATTTACTAAAATTTAGGCCATGCAAATGGCAAAGTATTTTGAATAAATTAATAGTCAATGCGATTTTCTGTGTATTTTACAGAATGTTAAATTACTGTATCAAAACCACTATGTGCACTCACAAATTCTTGTCTAAGAACACATCTGATGAACAACTTCGATGCACCGCTAATTAGAGCAAGGTAAGTCCCACTATTTTCCAATATCTGAAACAAGTACTCACGACATAACAGGGAAAAAACCCAAAAATGTTTGCTAGCATTTTGTGACCATGCCAGCACTGGTTCTGAAGCAGTTGGACTAACACGTTACTGGGAAATAACTGAGAAAAAAAAATAAAATCAGTGTAGCCATGCTAACATCTGTAAAGGCAGATGTAAACCACTCACCAAAAGCTTAGTATATTTTAAGTTCTTTTTTACTCATGCTGTCTCAATTTCTTCAATCATTTTCAGTACGGGGTTCAAAATTGCCAAATTACTATGTAAAAGGACAATTTGCTGTCCACTGCACAAATACAAAAAGGCTAATTAAAAATGCTAATTGGTTATGAGAATTTATTTCAGTAGGGCCCCTGAAACTGAAAGTCTCTCTTTAAATCTTCAGTAGTAGGTATTGCTGAAGTCTCTAAAAATAGGGAAAGCATGCGCTTCTCTAATTGTAATTAGCATTTAAAGTTTTTAAGCGCTTTGGTACTATGGCTGTATTTCCATGCACATCTAGGACAGACAGTGGAGCTCTGATACTGGAGACATTTGGAAGCTCCTTAGTCATATGCATATTATAGGGTGTAATAACAACATGAATAAGGAAAACTTCATAGTATAGAATATGGACCAAGTTAACACATTTTCCACAATTCTCTCTTCTCTACAGAAGGAGAATTTTAAACATGAATTTATTTTATAGGACTTTGATGTACGTATCTTTCTGACCATTATCATTTCCCCCCATTCTTTTAAAAAGTCTACATATTGCTCGAAGAACCTTAGAAAATGATGGCTCTGTTTTAAAGAAATATAAAAAGAGAAGTTACAAATCTGGTACTACCCCAGCTAAATCTAACTGATCTAATCCCCCATCACTCGCTGTATGACAAGCAAAGCGTACATATGGCTCGAAAGCTCATCTTCCTACCTTTTCCACAATACTCTCCATCCTTTACTAGCTTTGATTATAATGGCACAATCAAGTAATAAAACTGCTGCTTCTTCACACCTAAATATGTTGAATTTTCAACCAGAAAAGCCTTGATTTACTGACATTTTAGAGATGCAACGATTTTAGCAAAGAACTGAAAGGAATACAGGGAAAGCAAGGGCTGCCTGGCCTTATCCAGGTAAATGATTGCAGTAACTAACATCTTGCTGTCTCTTGCTCAGATAACTACGGTGACACCGAGACAGACGACACGGGTGGCAGAGCTCCCCTGTGCTCACCAGTGACACACCGCGTTGCTGAGCAGCATTTTAACCTCGGTTGGCCAACACCGCGCAGCGGTGGTCGTCCTTTAACTTAAAATTCTTTACTACAGTAGGATGGTACCTGCTTAGGGTGCTCAAAGCATGTGCAAGCCATCCATTTATTTCATTTTGGTTATTAATACCAAGCAACTTTAGGCATTTCAGTCACCTGAATGAGCAATGAGTTTCTCTATATATCTCCGAAGACAATAAGCAAAGATGTCCATCCTAAGTTTTTTTACTTAAGATCAAGGAAAATGATCGAAATCTGCCAATAAAACCAATTTCTAGTCATTTTCCTTGACTGTAAAGGTTAAGAATAATGAAATTCTTTGTGCAAAGTTTTAAATGCACTATTATCAGACACTGAGATCATTCTGCAAGGGAGGACCCATAAAATATTTTGTTGCCTGTCATCTTCCTCTTCCCCCACTGCCAATGCTTTACAGATGTGTGATGTGGAGCAGATAAAGAATTGGGAAGACGTAGTAGAGACAGACAGCACAATGGAACAGCGAAACACCTCCAGGTACGCTGCAGCGCTGAACTCCTGTATACCTTGGATGCCATGAGGGTTTTCCTACTAGCGCAACATTAACATTCTTAGCTTTTCACAGAGGTGAAGAAACTTGACCACAGGCTACCATAGGGACAGGGCAATAATAAAAGGTTTCCACGAAGGGATTGTCGTGCATACGTCATTGAACAAATCTTGAAGGCAGTCTTTACTTTTTCCTGCGAGTTGGAGCAAGAAGAAACTTGAGAAGCCTATTCAGAATTTTCTATAGACAGAGACAGATTTCAAATTCTTGACTGTTTACTTATTTATGTCACATCTGAATTTGGCCAGTTACTTTTCTCGCTAACTGATGGGCATGTTTTGCAGAAGTTTTTGTCGTTGATGCTCAGACCCGATTTTAATTTTTATTTCTGCACGCCAACCTGTAGCTTCTTTTGAAGTTTGTTGGATGTTTGCAGCCATCCACAGCTGAGCTGCCACCTTGTTAAACTTTTAAATAAATACGATTTATATCGGTTAATTTGCAGGAATACAGAAGCGCAACAAAGAGCAGCACAAGTGACTTCCCTCCAGAGCTGAAGCTGAATAACTGCTCTGGAATGATCCCAGGACCAGACCTCAGCTTAAAAGCTTTCTCTCAAGTTTCAGTCTTGCTGTGAGGTTTTCACTTGATGCCTACTTAAAAATTTAACATAGTTCTATGCTACCAACAACACCTTTCTGCATAATCTCTATCCAAGAAAGTTAGACTTTATATAAATTTCATTAAAAAAAGCCACTGGGGAAACTAAGATTTGCCATCAGGTGATATCTAAAACCAGCTGTATTACATTGAAAACCAAGTATTTATTTGATCTGTATAAGGCCTTTTCCTCTTACTGTTGCTTTTTCCTCTTAGCATTTTCCTCTTACTATTTTGGGGCACTAAACCCTGAACAAATTCTTATCTAGTTCAATAATAAATATACAGGGTACTTTGTTTATTAAATTTTAAAGTAGTCTTTTTTGCTCATGTGTAAAGTTCTCTAGTACGCAAACTTTTTTTTTTGTTTAATATTTTAAATGTAATATGATAATCTCGAGATATTAAAACTAAATTCTTGTTTATTTAGTGGAGTTGTATATAACCACACATACATGCACACACACAAACCACCTTTCATGTGTACTATTCTCAGTCTACCAGAGGAAAAAAATCCAATCGCTTAATTAAAAAAACAACAGCACAGAAGATGCACACATGCTTATACGCACTTGTTGAGGGCAAACACCTATTATTCACTATTTCTGTTATCAAAGGAGCTTCACATTGCAAATCCTCCATTTACAAATCACAGAACCTCAGCTTTACTTAATCTTGTCATGTTGTCACATTTGACTAGCCATGCGAACTGACCTAGAACTGTAAGCACCGGGAAGGCAAGCTGTCAAAGAGATAATGACAAAGATGCCAAAAAGGGCTGCCAGTGTTTTCACTGGGTGAGAAAAAGGAATTAATCAAACTTCATGAAAGAAGAACAGAGGGTAATCAAAGTGTTTACTGATTTTTATCAACTGGATCCAATAGCTGAACATCTTCACCACACAACTACCAAAAGCAGTAAAAGTGGTAACAAATAGAATTCCACATAAGCAAGTCTTTACAGCAGCAGTAAACACAAGTTTAAACTGCCAACATAAAGGACACTTGAATTTATAGAAGTTTAGTAATGTGCATTAGTACAATATTTCCTAGTCTTTCCAGAGCAAAAACTTCAGTGTCTGCTATTTTTCACAGGGAAAAGCAGTACAGCCTTAAATAAATACTAGCACAAAGACCTTACAGATACTCCTTTGTCTTCGTTTTTTATTTTATCTGATTAGTGGAAGAGGATAACCTAATAATAAAAGCATCTCACAGAAAATGGTTATTCTCCCAGTCAAATTGCTTCATGCAATGAAGTCAAAGCCATAGGCAGCAATACTAAAAGGGAAGAACCTCTCACAACTGAACATACGCCTGCGCACAATAATTCAAAAAGCCTGAAACTGCATTTCGCCAAAGCAGTTTGGATTATAGGTACTTCTCAGAAACTCCTTTGAAAGAGTATAATCCGATCAATATCTCCGACCAGACACGTAAGCCAATGAGATGTATGCAAGCATGTACGGCAAAATTTTGACCGTGATTATTTATGTACCGTAGCAGAGAGGCACCTCAACAGCCACCTTAACCATTCTAAGCACTTTGTCAAATATTAATTTGCTTTTAAATAAGTGCCTCCATATTTGCTATTGTTTCATTCATTAAATTTGTGGTAGTGTTAGTGTTGGCAGGTTAATGATGGTATACAGGAAAATTGCAATGACTCAAGCAATTGCTTTGGTTAAAAATTGCCAGTGTTGGGTTTAAACTGTTTCAATAGTACAAACTCCAGTGCTTGCTGCTTTAAGCTGCCTGCTTTCAAGAAACATTTTTCCCAGAGTTATAAAATTAAACCTTTCAGAATGTTTAATCTGTTTTGGAGACTGTATATTTCTCCAAATGGAGGTCAATAACTTAATCTAGGACTGTCAGCTTCTAAAGCTTTATAATGTACTTCTTTTGCACGCGCACACACACACACACACACAATCCCGCCTCCTGGGGATGATTCTGCTCAAATATGTAAATAAATATAGTCACAACTGGACAGATGTTCTATCCGCTTCCACCATACTTCATTTCAAATTCAGGTTTCTGTATACAGTTGCCTCTCTCTCTGTTATTTCAAAATCATAAACTGCATATACACTTGGGAGAGAAAATAATACCAGGCATGCGACTGCACTGGATTTTTTTGTTTGTAAATGGGAGTTGGATAACAGTTAAAAATTAGATGAAGAAAGAAAGAGCGAGATAAATATAAAATAATGACCCTGTCCCATATTTACACAAAAATCATAAAATGTGATATGCAGGTAAATCCTAGAATGCCCTTGGAAAAGACACTACAAAATATTTTTTTTCTTTACAAACTATGAATTTTGCTGTAACAAAACCTAAAAGGAAAAAAAAAATATATATTGAGCACTGATTTGAAAAATTCATTAAAAAGGCTAAAGAGTCAAAATGAACAATGTACAATGCTTTGTAACCAATATGTAAATAAACCATGGGTTTATTCGGGGTCTCTTTCTGATTTATTAGGAGCCTGATAGGGCAGGATGCCCATCGTCCCCATCAGCCAGGAACCTCAGGATTAATTCTCCCCTAATGCACCCATTGTCAGAGATTTGCTAGAGGAAAGTCTTCAGAGATCCTTGTTACAATTCCATCATCAAACCCATAGGAGGTTTCCGAGAGTTTCCCTGCCTCTGTTCTAGTCCAGGTCTGTTTGCAGACTCTTTAATCATGCCTGCCAGAGAAGGTCTATCCCAGAAGCCCAGCACTTCTCTTCTGATGAGTAATTATTTTTAGCCTCAGAACACACTAGATGCAATCAAGAGTGAAATATTTTTAAATTTCCCATGGAAGGATCCCTCCGTCAGATATCTGAATAGGTTCTCTTTATACAACGTGCATGTGAGAACAGATACACGTACATAAACAGGAATGTGTATATGGACACACTATCCATTCATTAACACATTTATTTATTCAAGATTACTTTCTTCCCAAATCAGAAAAGATGTTATGTGGCTGAAGGCTAAGCATCCTCCGGCAGGAATGATAAAGCATTAGGAAGAGAAGAGCGAATATTACCAGCAGAATCACACAAGACCTCCCATTTCCATTTGATGATAAAGTGCTAGCCAAAAGTTTACTTGTTATATTATTATTATTATTTGAGATCTATGAACACACACATTCTTTACAAGGAAACAATACAAACATACATATACTCACATTTCAAACATTGAGGATATTATCAGTATCTTCACTTTATATCAGTTTTACAAACAGTTGAATGACTGTAATTGAGTTTAGGAGCACTAAAAAAGCACTATAAAATTGTACTGTAGCTGTTTTGCATGCATCTGAAAAACCACAGGAAGGTTAGCTTCGGCTCTAAAAGTTTATGTATCTCTATATACGCTCCTTGTATTAAAACACAAAACACACGATAATAAATTAGTTGAAAGTCAACTTACAGATTTGAAAGACCAAAAGCAACTTTGGCAACTTGTACCACAGGAATACGGGCCAGAGAATTAGTTTTTTGTAAAGCCAAAAGTCCTTTAAAGTCTATGACTAAAACTTTAGTATACGAGGAACAGAAGACACAAGCTTTCATTAGCTTTTTCCTTCAGATCATATTACAAAGCAGGCACCTACAAGTCACCCATGATGGATACGTTTATCATACGGTCAAAAACATACCTAACAAAAATACCTTATTGTTGAATCAATTCAACAGAGGTAATCAACTGGTAAACTGAAAAGTTTTAATAAATATCCACAGAGATCCATTTCCTTCTGTATAAAGTTAACCGAATTCACTGATCAACAATAACGCTATAGTTCTGACTGGCATTCCAAAGCAGTGATATACGGAATATGTATAGTATAGTCTTGGACACTTAAATTGTGTCTGAACCGAGAGAAAAAAAGGAAGTCTTTATTAGAGAAATAATTATTGTTTAGAAGGGTTCACTCTGCAAAACAGGAAATTGTTTTCAGGACAAAGAAAAACATTCAAGACCACATATCTATCTCAAGAATTCCAAGTTAAAAAATTGCTAAAATAATTATGTTTATTATTACTTAGCAAGGCCTAGATTTATAAATCAGTAGCCTCCCTGCTACAGCTCACTGTAATCCGGAGCTGAGCAGGAAGCCCAAGTGAAATAATGAAAGCCAAAATCCAAGTCTAGTGAGATCAAGAAAGTGTCAAATGTTGACTTGTCAAAATGTATTCTCTTAATGATTTACAACTTTGAAAAATCTGTGTTACATCAGGTTTTGTTACTGAAGAACTTTTCAGATTACCACCAAAAATGCTGTGGATAGCATACAGATTATGACAAGTTAGCATATTTTGGCTTTAGCTATGATCTTCTTTTTCATAAATAAATGGTTTGTTCTTTGTTTCTATGTAGGTCACTATGGCATAAACAGACCGCTCTTCACCCTTCATTTATTTCTGCTAATGTAAAACTCTATAAACAAACACTTCTTAATACCAACATTTCGTGTCACTCTAGATACCCTTTCATCCTTCAATACAAGCAGCTTCTATGAACTCCATAGATTTTTTTGCATGACATTATTGGCAGAATGCGTCCCGGCACTGCTACTATTTATTTCAGCTTTGATTTCTTACGTAGTGACATAATACCATCCTTACCTGAATTAAGACTAAGATTGTTCAAAGTCTATTGCTTGAAAGACAGCAAATCCCTTGACATAGTCAATATATTTATATATTACCATTACCTTTAAAAAACATCATTCGTACTTCTGTACCCATGGCTTACAACACGATAGTAGTATATCAGCAAAGCAGCTAAGACTTTTTACTTACTAGAGAGCGATCCTCTGAAGACACAGACCCTCTCTCCCACTATCTTATCCATAGGATAGACTTTGTGAGTGCTGTAGGGTCTGCAGTACCCTTGTGGGCAATATTTGCCCCCAAAGAGTTGAAAAGAAAATCGTTACATCTATAGCACTTACAATGTCCTACATACATCTAAGCCTTTTCTCTTTCCATTTGTTCTGTTTGTTTTGGCTTTTTTAAAGTCACAATCTTGGTTGTACTGCACAGTAAGTCTTTATTAGAAGGTTTAACATATCCTTACTTTTCCAGGCCGTATGATATTTAAACTGGAAATAACCCAACTATAGGCAGAACCTGTAGGCTCAAGCTATAAATTAATTAAACTATTCCAAAGATTTATACTATGGACTCTCCTATGCTTTCTCTTACGATTAAATGCAGCATGTGAAAAAGGATATTGAGACCTGGATGGATGCATCAAGAAGTATCAATGATTGTTACCTGCAGAGGTGTTACAAGAAATTTCATCTGCTGCAACGAAGACGAATTGATTTCTGCAAGAGAAGATAAAATTCACAATACTGCTTGCTGACTGGGAAATGTGCTAGCTGCCAATTGACTTAATGTTTACAGATGGGGTAGGGTAAGGGTGCTTAATTTTAATGAATGTAGCAAGAAAAAGTGTTGACGTATTTCAGTACTAGAGAGTTTATAAGGATCATGAGGTAGACATGCTGGGATCTTTTAAATGAAATAATGGCGACATTTGGATATGGACTATGTACAAACTCTTGCATTGGAAGCTTCATGTTTAGTGTTACAGATATGTCAATATATTTAATGAAGTCTAATAAAAATAAAACAATATTTATGTTGATATAGGGCACTACTGCAAAATACGTAAAAAGCATTTTTTGAAAAAAAAATAATTGCAATTTACTTCGTGCATCTGAAAGGAGGATAGTGAAAGTAAAATATTTTGCTTTTTACTAATTCTAATATGATTGCAATCAGAAAATTAATTCTCTGCTATTTATTAAAAAAATGACATAGTATATTCTCATATACTGTCATCCAAACACATACAAAAGTCTTTTGCAGAATCTTAGGAGAATAAACTAGCGATACATATAATTTAATATAAACCTTCTCTTGCAAAATTCTTTTTTAAACCAGGTAACATAAAAAGAGAAATGCTAAATACACTAATATTTCAAAATGCAGAAAGCCTCACTACGGCACAAATCCTGATTTGTCCTTTCTGAAGTCCAAGCAAACAGGATTTGGGTTAGCGGAAACCACGTTTAAGGATTAACGTCAAACGATTCCTTTATATGCACATACACAGCTTCCTTTAAATGATTTTTGTGTGGTGCAGGATTAATCAAGAACCTGGCTGAAGTTTTAACACTGGGGTGCTGTTTTTGAGATGAGGAAAGCTCTCTCAAACATGAAGTACTCTGAAGATCCTACTGAAAACTATTTGGTTCAGGAGCAAACATCTCGCAGGGGTAAGAGAACCTTGAGGAGTCAAGCCCTAAGGGAACAAAATCTAGCCCTATTACTTCACCTCCAATGTATTAAAGAGATTTGCAATTTCTCCTTTAGAAACTTGTGAAGCTCCTTACTTAGCAGTTCACATTTTGGGAAAAAAATAAAACAAAACAACATAAGGAATCTGTAATCCATACTATAGGGGCAGGATTGCTTAAAATCTAAAGTTGTATCTGCTCATTGCCTCTGCCCTGTCTCTGAGATGCTAACACCTGCCTTTTAATATGAATAAATTCAGTGCTCAAACTGTACATTCTTTCATTTTCAGTTGGATGTACACATTGGTAGTTTTGCTCTTTATTTTGTCATCTGCAGCAATTTCACAAACTAACGAGCTCTACCTAGCACGTAATGCTAAAGAGATGAATTTTTAAAAATGAAAGGGGATAAATTTAGCATTATAAATACAGAGTTACTCTGTATTTCATAGGTCATGTAATTTGTCACTATATTTACTGCTGTCACCTCTTTCATCATCACCTCTTGTGGTAATTAGATAGAAACAAACAGGTAGATGTTTGCCTAGCAGGGATTCATCCAGTAGCAGGGTGGACTTGCCAGCTACTGTTTTACAGAAAATCCTTTTGATTCATTTCGATGAAGTTATTAAACTGCCCTTTCACCTAAACGAAAACATCACTTCTCCTTAAAAGCTGCCTCTAAAGTGGCTAGTTGATAAACTCCTTTTCTTTATCTCTCTTCAGAACATTTCTTGTTCTGGAACACTGAGCCACAGATACTCTATCTTCAGATGCCAAAGTACAATATTATCTGCAAGAATAATATGCAGGTTTAGTTACTTACAGAACGACCCCAGACCACTAACTGCTATTTGTCTTTTGGAACCACAAACCTTATTGAAACTGTTCTGAAATCCCGCTTTTTACTACCAGCTCTTTCCTAATTACTGATAGAAAATTAATTTAAAAAAGATTTAACCCAAATTGATACCTATTCAAAAAACGTCTACCACAAACATTCCTTGTTATACTGCTTCAATTTACATAGCAAGATCCTATTTTCCTGTATTTTGCTATTGTAAAATTAATTTCACAACTCCATAAATCAATTTTAAAAGTGAGGAGGATAGGAGAATGAGAAGGAAGACTAGATGCTGGGGTTCAATAAGCCGGTTCAATTTTTTATAACTGATTAGGTGTTCTTGGTAGCAATTACCAGAAATTGTTCAGTAGTTTGACGGCTTCAATGTTTTTTTAGCGGCAGCTTTTTATTTAGTTAAATTCTGTACTATTGTTTACAGAGACCCAGAGGGAGAACTGATAGCCAGAGGTGTCGCTATGCAAATATATCACACCTGACGTCCAAAGCAAGTGTCGGTCCTCAGTGTGGACAACCTCAAAGTTTGGCAAAGGAGCCCTTCCGAGTCAAGCTGACACTGTGGTGCATCACATTCCATGTGCCCGTTAATCCGTGAAAAGCAGACCCGGAGAAGGGCAGCCAACCTCACTCAGTCCTTTGCAAACGTAACTATTTTGAGTGTCTAAGGTTTAAAAAACTGCCAAGTAAGGTGGGGTGAAAGTTCACGATGCTTTTTAGAATGTTTTAATGTTCTTCATTGCTTCCACACTTTTTATCGATTCAAAAAGGTACAAGAAATGTAAGTGGACCTAAGTTAATTATAAAACAAGCCCTGCTCAGTTATGAAGATACAGAATTGCTTCCATCTATTTACTTTGTGCATTAGCAGTAGAAGCATAGAACGAAATTTTTACTGCTCATTGTTTTATGCTTCAGATGTAAAAACCTCACACACTTAGAATCCAGAGAATTTTTTTTTTTTTCTTTAAGTAAAATTTTAGAAACAAATGTGACAAATAGATTGATCTGAATGTAGAGTTGGATATATTCAACTTGCCAGATATTCACACCCTGGGCTAAGCGCAATCCTTTGAAGCGCTGGCCCGGCAGCCTTTGGCAGCCCGAGCTCTCTGATGGAAACCCAGATATTGTGGGTCATGAAAACGGACTTCTGGGACTCAAAATGGTAGTGTTCCACCTCAGCAGCTACCTCCCAAGGGCAAACACTTCTGCATACTATTACTTCTCTCAATCCTATATATCAATTTCTTGTTTCTTCTGGTAAATTGAAAACTGTTACCAGTATGGTAATAAAGATATTTTTAAAGTTGGAAAAAAAAAAAGTTTTAAACATTGAACATATTCCCCAAATTCGGACAGAAACGGAGGGAGAGGCCAGCAAAAGTAACAGGAAGTGATTTGATGCTCTTTCAAAATATTTTCAGGCTCAACTTTATCACCTGACTACAAGTACCGTGTTCTAAATGAAGGCAGGCCACTGAATGGAAAGACTTAAATAATAAAGTGTTAAACCAAAATATTTAAGCAAGGTAAGGACAGGAATTTAAGTGAAGCTTGACTAAGGCTTTTCATTGTATACCCTGTTTAATGAAAAATATTACTGATTACAAATTACTTCAGTAAATGTTATGTACTTACAGAAAATTAGGCCTTCTGGACTGTGCCACTTTAATTATTTTTTTAAAAAAACCATAGCCTACTTCCTTCAGCACTTCTGTACTACCAACAAGTTAATTAAGAGGCCTACAATATTTCGGAAATATATTTTGTCAGTACTTTTCCTTACGAAAATGTTGCATCTACCCATTTTCAAGAAAAGGTGTCTTTTACAGTCTCGCTTCTGCCAAGTCCCCTGAACTGTGCTGAAACAGTACAGACAAAACTTGTATCCATTCACTCTAAAGCACACTGACCTGACACAGCACCTACACACGTATCAACGTGGAATTTACGGCTTTATACCTGAAATTCAGTAGAACCCTCTCAACAATTTGTAATTACTATGTAATTACTATTTTTAGCTTTTATTTCTACAGAAATCTGTTCTGTAAGCGTGTTTAAATAGCCTTGACTCTCTTTCAATCTACATATTCTGAGAATTAGTTTCAAGTTTGAAATACCTGATATTCCAATGAGGTTGATTAGCTTTTAGCGCACATGTATCTGACACGCTTCAACCGGAAAAAATACGTTAGAGTACTAATAGCATTTCTGTTTAATGAACATTTATGACTTTCCTTCAAACTTTTGCAAAATTTCCTTAATGCTTCCCATCCTCATAAATACTAACACCAATGATCTCAGCTACTGGAATGTCAAATAGATACCAGAACAGAGAGAGGAATTCTTTTATACCGTCTTTGATACTATACTGAGCTGTAGGCTCCTTTGCACGTGGAAAGTTGGGAGGTTCTCCTCACTGAGAAAATGGAGCCAAAGTTTTCTTAAATACTGAAACTCTGATAATTCAGTTACACATAAACACGTACAACTTTTATCACATTTCCTACATTTAAATAGACTTGATTTTAAAAGTCAGTGGCAACTTAGAGTAGAATGGAGCTCAGAAAGGGCAGAAGCTTATAAGCTAGACTGGGTGCATCGTGCAGACCCGACTGCTGATCCTGCCTGACCCCTTTGTGCTTTGGCTACTTTACTTTTAGTTGCTAAATTCAGAACTTGGAAGTGGAAGACAGGAAGAGATTCAGAGAACGGGTCTCAGATGCTCTTTTTGATGAGGCACAATTCCAACATCATTTCAGGATGGACTATTACTCTGAGTGCTCCCCCTAGGAGTTCCCACGTAGTCGCCCCACCCTGGGGAAGGATGTGCTCTTCTTTCTTTGCTTGCACGACTAGATATTCCTAAAAAAGCATCAACCTGCTACTGCATTTTCCCTCCTACAGTCACGGGCCCTGCTATTCTTCGGATGTACACAAGCACTCACAGCCGTGTCCAAGAAGTTTATATACTCAGGTCATCGGGGTGTACGAATTTACGATTGTAGAGCACGTGGGACAAATCACTAAGTGTTGTCTGTGCCCTGGCTTCTCCCTGAAAGGCTGGGTGACAGCTGGACTTTTCAACACTATTTGTATTTTACGCGGCACGTGATTGGGAACAAAATTTTAACACACATCATTTCACCCAGCACTCCCAGAAGGTTGTAGTCCCTCTTCTCGGCAACGCTAAGCTTCCATGAAAAAGAAACCATTATAGAGGTCAAGTGGGATTTTAAGAAATCAGGACTTCCCTAAAAATAACCACGCTAACTCTAGGAAATTTGAAATGGAAACGAAATTACAATCCACTAACGTACAGTGATTATGTTTCATGCACCAGAATTCTTGGACTTTGCTTACTAACTTCACAAAACTAGAGAGAAATAATTTTGCTTAACACAGAGGTGCAGCCCTCCCTCCCAAAAATACAGCAACTGCTGAAAACGGTGCAGAGCCCCAGAACACAGCAAATTAAGATGAAGGCAAACACAACACTGAACAGAAGCTACAGCGGGAAGATTTTAACTACCTGTAATCAGTTGACTTTTTCTGGTGAGAGCACCGTGGGATTTACAAATACAGCCAGTATTTAGATTTCATGGATCAGAACTTCAGCCAGTAAAATTGATGCAGCTTAACTGGAAGCACCGAGTTCACTGGAGCTATGCCAAACCCTATTCTCCAAGGACCTGGTGCTAACTATATAGTACAGCAATGATCTTTCCCAGAAGTGTTATATGTGATACATCTATACATTGCTCTGTCAAATTATTAAAGATACTTCCCCCCCCCCCACCCCCCGCCTTCATTCTCTAAACTTTAAGGCTTCGTTGCTCTTGTTTGGACTCTAATGTTGAGGGCTTTTTCATGATGAATTATAACATAGCTGATGGCTGGCTGCTTGAATAGTTTCTGTAATATTCAAGTATGGATGAAGTTGGAGAGTTTACCTCTAAAATCCTTTTATGAAGTCCTCCACAACTCCCTCCTCCTGGTGTTCTACATTTAAATATCAAGGCTATCAAAGAATTTAAACTTTTTAATATTAGCATAATAACTGTAAGAAGAAGGTTGATTTTGCTATTATCGTGCTTTATATTCCCATTACTGTAAGATCAAAGTACATTATCATACTCATAGCATTTGAATCACAACACAAAGATAACTAAACAACTTTACAGCCATGCCTATAAGATGTATTAAATGAGGTAAGAATAAAACTACAAATAGAAAGTAATTCAGGTGATATCAAGCTTCAGCAACGTTGACTTGTTTGACCTGGTGTGCATTAGGAAAGTATATTTTACTTTTATACTAGTTACTTCTATGTCAGGTTCTTATTTTCTGCAGAATAGCTTGTTCAACCTGACTACTAATAACGATGCCAGCACAAAGAGGAAGACGCAGATAATCTGTTTTCGCTGAGGTATTCTGCTTTCATTGTCAAAAGCTGATGCATCTCCCACCTCCATCATTCTCGACCATTTCATTAAATGCTCTTTTCTGAAATTTTCAGGCGGGCCATGGAAGCGTATGGCGTAAAAACCTACATCAAAGGAAATCAATGTAGCTACCTCTGTAAATATTACCTTGCATAAAACACTACAGCTCATCTTGACCGCCCAAGCAAAGGCAGCTCATCCGTCTGCCCGGACTCAGCTGCCACCCCAGAAGGTCCAGCGTCCCCTCTGCCTGCACGGGTGTCGCGCATGGCCCTACAGCCCTGTTTCCAGGTGGCTTAACCAAGCCCTTCGTGTGACTGCCAGGTTAGTCACCTCTACATCGCTTTTTATTTGTGTCATCTTTGTGCTCAATACAGGACTTTTCAGCAGGATTTAGCCAACGACAAGACGTCTCTAAGGTAATTCAGACTGCCAAGGAGAGGTGGAGACAGAAAAGCTAAGAAATCTCTCTGATTAAATTTTACCCTGCCACCAGTCACGCAACTTCTTGAAAAGGAATAATTAGTTTTAATAACAAAAAAGCACCTTTGCAATTGTGAAAAGCACACCTTCGAGAAAACAAACAAAAAAAACAAACAAAAAANAACCAGTGGAAAAACCTGTAGCCCTTTCACCTTTGTTTTAAATGAACACATACTTTATTTCCCAGTTTTATTTATTTTTTAAATCATAGCTGTACAAATACACTTAGTTCTAATTCATAGCACCTGCTGTATCAGTGGAGTTTTTCTATGCATGGAGTATTACATAATGTATTATACTAAGTATAAATGTATTTATTATTAATAATACAATAGACATAGTATAAAATATGCGTATTTATCTGCAAGAGGAACACAGCTGATTTTTAAGTAGATCTTAACATTTTAAAGCGAAACCTGAAACTAACAGGTGAAATTCGGAACACCACATAAACCAACAGTAGAATTCATACTGACATCAGTGGCATAACTGCTCTAAGATTATTTGCCTTTTACTGCGATTAACACAGTCTACACACTTAAACTCAGTCCTTGAAGAATTAATTTAGTAAGTTTACTTCAGAAGTGCCCCATGTCAGCAATGTCGGCTGATGTCAGTAGGATCCAGGAACGCTAAAGTAAGGCCATTTTTGAAGTTTTATCATTTCTATTTGAATTATTTTATTACTATAGTTTGGACATTTTTTTCACTCTCTTTAGGGCAAACAGTACAGCATTTTGAAGTCAGCTTTGTGTAAAGAATCAGTATTTTATCCAGTAAAATACATTTTTAAAACTGTGTATTTTGTTGGGGGATTTATTCTTTATGTACATCGCGTCATCTTTAAAACAATGCCTCATTAAAGCATACTTTGCATTTGTTTATGATCTCATAATGATTCCTACGGTTTACTAGTAACCACCATTTTATCCACAATAAATTCTCCTAGTATACAGAGGTATAATTATAAAACTTCTTTAGCAATAACAACAATTCTTCCCCTTTAAATTATTTTAACGTTTGAATGACTTTACAAATTACTTTACAACATTTTTTTGCCTTATTATAACTAAAATGCCATAACTATATGAAAACCTTGCCAGGATTATTTAAGAATTCATTCAAGAAAAATAAAATAGAGCTTGGAGGCTGGCCCACATGAGGTTTACACAAAGACCTTACTTTTTCCTGCATGCATATGAAACATCCTATCGCAGTTTTAATTTTAAAAGTTGTTCTTTAGGACAGGTGGGTAAACTTTTTACTCCCATTCCTGCTGTGCAAGAGTCTTACAAACTGCTGTTTTGCCACAGGTGTGTTTCTAGAGTCTTAGAAACTCAACATGCCCAAAGGTATGTGGAAAAAAAAATTCTATTTAAACGCGGAATCAAATGCTTTAGACTCCTTTGAGGTGGGAAACACTACAATAAAAATGTGCAAGAATGTAAATTGCCTCTTTCTTGATTAATTTCATCTACGTGGCTACTTTAAGTTTGTTCTTCTAACACCTCCTCACCTTGCCTAAAACACAGTGCAAGTTACATGGCTGATCCATACAGCCTGTATCCAGTTCATTCCATATTTTATTAATCATTTTTCATTCCTTCACCTTCTCCCTGCCTCTTTGACAACGCTCTGAATTCCTGCTTGCTCGTAAAGCAGGCGCAGTGGAAGCACCCAGGTTGACAATACTTAGAGCACGTTCTAATCTGCCTCTTCGTGGTCTATCAAGGCAGTCATCTGAAAACTAAAAAGTGTATAATTAGACACTGACATGTCCAAAGGAACTGTTATGGCCTATCATGTCACAGGCACTGACCCAATAGACTGTAACAGTTTTGGTCTGTTGGATTAGGAATCGATGTTCTAGTAACTCCCTAACTCCGTATTTATCCAGTCTGCTGAATACAACACACTTACAAATTTTGAAGTCACACTTTCTTTCAATATCCTCTAAGAGTGCAGAAGCCCGTACGAACTGTTAAAGAGAGAATTCCTCCTTTAAATATGTTAACCAATCCCTTTTTCCCCCTCTTTTTTTAGAGGAAAAGCATGCATGAAAATGCATCAAAGGCACATATTTATCATCACAGTTACTTCCTATGAACATTTATTTTGAGGTAAGAAACTCACAAGTTAAAACTCATGCTGTATAACCTGAGGTAGGCTAGATGTATTAAACAAAAAAAAGCAAGGATATTGAAGTTGATATGTAAGTGTCAGAGTAGGTGCACTGATATTTAATTTTTTTTTAAGTGATGAGCATCTAACAGCTCCCACTATGTTCAAGAAGAAACTGGAGGCAAAAATATTCAGCATCTTTAAACTCGGAGCACTTTAGGAAGCTAGGTATGGAAATCCAGACTTTAGTGTTCCTCTACTTTATCCCTCAAATTTTTCTTCGTGATTTCCAGCATGGGTGCCAAACCAAATTTTACAGTAATAGCCAAGTCTTTCCTCATCTGTGGGGATTCTTAAAATATCCCTTGATATTACAGTGAAGGAGAATGGAAAGTACAAGAAAGAAGTAGAAGCAGGGTATGAAGAATACAAGCTCTGACATGATGAAAGTTTCATAATTGATGTTCACCATCACTCTGGGCCAGGAATCCTAAGCTTTTTCACTGCTGTATTGCCTCAGATTTGAACTAGTGGAGTAGTTTTAATAGTTACACGGACAGTACGTGGACACTGATATTACACACAGGTGAATCAGGCTTTCAAAGTATCAGAAAATCTGTTAATTCTACCAAGTATTTGAGGAATGTATTAAAACATCAAAGTATATAAAGTAGCTTTCTAGACTTGATCAGAGGTTATATTTTTATGAAATGCAATTGTTTGCCATGTTTCCCTACATATAATGCGACTCCCTGTGTTTCCCCAAAGAGCAGTATATCTATAAGATTTTAGAATGAACCATGTTTCAATTATTAGAAAGTACTCTATGCAATACATTTTTTGTTAGGAAATTCTTTCAAATTGCTGTACATGAAACTCTCTGTTCATAGTCTTTTAAACTCTTTAATTATGGGTTTTTTTCTATTACATTCTCTTTATTCGTAATCATCCACTTTTACTTCATGATTCCTTCACTGAAAGGCACTGTTAAGGCTATAACATGAGTCATATACCCCAGTCATTTCCAAAACTAAGATCTAAGGGATGAATATGGATTATGAAATATTAACATGATGCCAGTGATCCTCTAGTTTGCCACAGATCAGATAGACATATAAAGACATACAAGCCTAACAGGTAGATGCCCAAATCCACTACCTCTCTGTAACAGCAAAGTGAATGATCTGATTTTTATTTGCAATACTAGGAACTAAGCAAGCTTTAGCTACCATACAGGATATCCAGAAAAAAACTAGACCAATCAAACATCACCACATCAAACCTAAGTGTTTGAAGACAAAAAGTGTTAAATATGTGCTATATTATTGCTGTTACAATAGCTAAACAAAACCTTTGTACCTGGTCAAGATACTAACTGATCTTTTTCATTCTCAAAATGTGAGTAGCTCAGGAGATGGGCTCTACGGTTCTCGCTTATGTATCATCTTGTCCCCCAAACTTGTCCATTTCTCAAAATTCAATTTGGATAGCAAAATTCCAAAAAGGTTGGAAGGTGCCAGGTGGGAGTAGAAGGGTAAAGTTATCACTATATTCTAGTCTTTTTCCTCTTCAATCCGATTACTTTAGAAGTTGAAAGTGGGTATAGAAGCTCTTCTTCCCGAATCTTAAAAATGACAATAGTGAAATGAATGAAGTACTGCATTTTAAGATGTCTATCGTTCTATAAAATTATTTAATGGAAAATTAAATTCTGACTGAAAATACTATTATATTTTATATGCTCTCAAACCCTTTAATTTTTAGTATATATTACTAAGATCCTCAATAAGAGAAAATAATTTGAATGAAGCTCATAGTTTATTCATAAAATAAAAAAATCTTAAAGTCTGCAATACAAAAAAAATCACCTCCATCTACAGAAGCTCACTTTTTATAGTTTGTGTTTTCATTGTTCATTCTAATTTTTCATTCTTTAATGAGTACGTTTCCAATTAAATCACATCTGTACCTATCCTATTTTCAGATAACCTGACCCCAAATGTCAAGTATTACTCTCAACTACTTCACGAAAGAAAACTGGAAAAGGTATTAAATTATATCTCTGTAGACAGAAATACTTTGACAAAAAATGAATTCTCCACATAGGCATGTTAAAAAATGTAAACTATTAGAATATCAGGATTTTAATGGGAGTAAGATTTCAGATCTGGAAGATACACAGCTTCCATGAGACAAAATAATGTCCTGTCTGAAATATCATACAACATCCTATGTACAGCCACAGAACATGTAACAAAAACTGACAGTGAAAAAAAAAAGAATTTTAAATATTTGCTACTATAAAGTATTATATGCAAAATATTTTGGAATATGCCTTATTTGCTTTTAAAAAAGATTAATGGGGAAAAAAAAAAAAAAAAAGAGTTCAGCTTCCAGTGACAAGGAATCTAATCTAGGTACCAAAGGAGTCAATGGGAATCTTCCCATTGTTCGTAGCATGATTTAAATTTGACACTGTATTAGAAAAAGGGAATTACGCTCAGAGCAAAATACCTCTGTACATGTGTCTGTGTGTGTGTGTGTGCATGCGTGTGTGCAGGTGCGTGTGTGTGTACACGTTTTTGGGTTGGTGATGGATGAGGAATGTGTGTATATATATGAATACACAATCATACATATATAAACACACATAATTATCGTTACTAAGTATAAGAGGGTTAGCAAGCAGTACAAGTGAAATGACTGCCTTTCAGACAAGGCTAGGTTACTTTTACTGGGCTTTTGTTTTATTATACTACCATAGACGCTTTCAAAAATATTGCTGACAAACTTAATATGCAAGAAAGGAACATTTCTCTTATTCCGATCGAAGATGCAATAATCAAATCATAAAACACAAAACCAATAGCCAATCAATGTGAGTAAGTCTGCCCATAGGCTTAATTCAAGCAAGCCATTCACTGAGCTATGTGATGGATCTGTCAAATCCAATACAGCATTACAGACATACTAGCAACATCAAGTGAACATGCAATGACAAAATGACAATACGCCCCACTGCCATGCTTTGACTTATTCTACCTCATAAAAATAAAACTTGATGACTTTGCTAGTTTCTCTTACTTCAGACTTGGACAGAAATCTAGCAACTGCATTTTTATTCATATTTTTTTAAATATTACATGAAAGCCAAATAAAAGCTGTACAAACATTTTATTGACGTCTGATTTGGTGTCCTTTGCACATCCTTGCAAGTTATTTTTTCCAAATGCTCTCAGTTTCAATAGTTTGGCAGGCAAAGCTCTGGGACGGTGAAGAACATACATAGACCAGTAGGTCCCCTTTTATAAGTTACAAGAATTGGAAAATTTATCAGAATTATTTTAAATATTGGAAAGTCAAACATGATGGTTTTGATCCACCTCTGCACGGAGCTTCAAATCTTTAAGTGCAATTTAGTATGATGATAGATCACCCAGTATAAAAATCCAATTCTAAAATTTTTTGCAGTTGTATTCAGTGATTATATTGCTTCATAAATGTACCTTTTTGTCTGTTTTGTTTTGCAATTCTAAGAAATAACTGCAGAAATCTGCAAGGTCTACCTCAGTTGTGGAATTGTTTTTAGGAGTAAATGAGCTGTCCTATCAAATACTTAGGGGTTTGTGTTGATTTCTTTCATGAGATTTCCTTGCCACCTGATTCTCCCCTATATATCCGTTCTTTGCCTATTTCCAGCTGTATTTCCAGCTGTGACAAACAAGGATACCATTGCATTTTTCTTCACAACAGAGCTCTCTTACAGTGATCATTATCCATCGACTTGGTGTATTGATTCCAGAGTCCCAAATCTTTCTGCTAACCTTTATTTCTAATTTACCAAAACATGTCTCCAATCTAAAGACTTCCTCTTTCCCTCTCCTGACTTAAGAAACACGTCAAATATGGAACATTGCCATTCGTTGTGCCCATGAGCTGTGATCCAAAAAAGAAAAAGTTTTTTTAATTTTTTAAAAAACTAATATGAAGTAGTATTTCCATGATATGTCACTGCTTCAATAGTACATACTCACTGGTCCTCACTTCATTTTTCTGGGCATTGTTTACATGCTAACAGTAAATACACCTCATGTGTAAATTAAATTAAATAGGGGCTCAAATCAACAGTAAATTAGAGTAGTGTATAAGGAGATGTGGAATCTTCAATATTGTCAGGGGACAGCAGGTGATTACTACATTGAGAAGTAGAGATACAAGCAGTTGTACTGAACTGTATTTCAGCATCTTCAATATTAATAATTCGCAAAAGTTGCTAAACTAAATTCATTAAAAAATTAAAGTTAATCATATTAAGCAAACTGTAGTAGTGAGTAGCCAGAGGTATCCATGTTTGCACATAGTTTCCCATATGCAAAGAAATGTTTGCGCGGATTGCTATTTGTTTTGGTCTCTTTGCTAGTTTTAGGATTCTCCCATAAAGAAATTCAGTTACAATACTTGTGATTAAGACAAGAAACCGTATTCATTTGGGGGAAGCAGATTGAAGATGAGGGTTAACCGCATTTAAAAAGAGAAGCTAAATTAAAAAAAACCCAAAAGATGTGAAATTCATTTAAGATATTTAAAATTAAGCAAGCAAAGACAGGTTATTACAATTCTAATAATACACAAAGTGTATCTGAACATTAGAGGTTGGGGTTTTTTTTTAATAATTAAGGGTTGTAACAACTGCATTACTACCGATGCCATCTCAAGCTCCCTTTACAGCATTTAAGAACACTATCTTCTTAGAGAAATCCTTGACTTTTTTTGTCAGCGTAACTCTTACTGATGTTGACTCCCTACCCATAGCAGAACATGTGACCCACTGATGTTTTATCTTACAGCATTTGATTTGTTTTATGAAAAGGTACATTAATTCATAATTAAAGCATTTAAAAGTCATCTGGATATAGTTCAGTTTCTCTAGGTAACGTATAGGTTTTCAGGAATTCATTTATTCATAGGAATAAACACCCTATCAAATGATCCAGGGACACCTGCATGATATCTGGCAAAAACCCACTAACACAGGAGGTTCTTTATAATTTTGTCCTTTCAGTTTAGGAACTTTTTAGAAGCCAGAATTGTTTTGCATTATAAGCTCACAGAAGAACACTAGAGCTGCAACATGCTAACACACCTTTGTGGAAATGAAATGAAACTACCGAGTAGCACTTCGCCTTTGTAGGTTACCCTAAGTAGAAACAGTGCATCGCAAACAAGGTGCATACAGCACGTATCTAGTTGATATTACTGATCCCAAATTAATAGAAAGTAACTTGCTTACCTGTCTGACACAGCATGCCTCAGCCATACATGCAAATTATTTTATTCACATAACTTTAAAAAAATATATCTTCATCACCCAGAAAAAGCACTTGAAAGGCAAGTATGCATGCATAGCATTGTAACATTCATACCAGGGTACTTGGGTCTAAAAATACAGAATCCATGAACAGCACTTCAATCTAAGAAATAGTTCACTGAAATTTCTTACTCTGCTGATTTCTTTAAGAAAGAGAAACATTTAAAACAACAGCTAATTTGGCATCTAAAGAATTTTTTCAATACATATTCAAGACTTCAGAAATTATCTCCATGATTCCAAGGGAAAATTTTCTTCTATCAGGAATCGAGAAGTGTTTTGTGCTACAAAACTATTTTCGCTGCTATTGTGAAGCAAAATATATGCATGTATCTGTCTTTCACAATGCACATCCTCCCTTTATGACTGTACGTTCTTCAAGTACTTGAAAAATGTTAAAGACAGCAGAGGTTTTGTTAATGGTACGGTTTATGAAAAAAACATAGGATATTCTTTCTTTACATTACAAAATCATGTCCACGCGCTGCAAAGACTTAATTTTATGCAATTTGACAAAATCCTATCCCTACCGAAGTCAATAGCAATTTAGACATTGACTTCCGAGGGGTCCCAGTTTTCATCTTGCAAGAGGACAAGTTAATTTATGTGACATGACTTTTAGTTTATAGAAGTTAAGTCTTTGCATGTTTCTCTTATGCAGATTTTAATAATCTTTTATTTCTATTTCTATCAAAAGTGGGTTACATTTTGAGGATAAAAATATAGAGAAAAAAAACAATAACTGTTTTGTTTTTTTTTTTTTTTTTTTTCAGTATTTCAAAAAGATCAAATGCCTGGAAAGAAAGCAAATGGAAAAAAATATTGTTTTGCCTTGGATAGTTCAAGTTTAGACACAGTTCATTCTCAGCTTCCACTGACTAAAACAATGTCAATGAGAATTGAGGGCACTCGATAGGTTCAGGTTCTAAATCAACTGCAATAATACTCCCAAGACGAATAATGATCTTTAGTAGCAGACCATCATGAAGCTGTACATATATTTATCCACATTGTACAAGGGTCACAGGCATTAACTGGATGATCTACAGCTTGGGAATGTGCACATCTCGCGCCTGATTCTCAATTAAGGCCTAAAATCTCACAATTTATGGCTATTCATGGATTATAATAAACAGCCTGCTTTAGATATCACAATTATCTGCAGAGCAACAAGACAGTTATGAGACTTCAACAAGGCAAATTGAGAGAATCATCTTCAACTTCCACTGGTCCAATATTTATTAGCAGTAAATGAGGTCTTACCTGTCACTGTAGGCAGCTGCAGTGGCAGTGGCAGGCTGGGCATACCGGTAGGCAGCATAACCACCCTGAAACACAAACTCACGCTAAAACCGGATTGCTACAGCACCTTAAAAAACATTTTGCAAAAATTTAGCAACACCTGAGAGAGCGCTGTCATGCTGGAAGTTCAGTTAAGGGGTTAAACGCATAGGAAATAATTTCAGTGAATCGTTAGGCAAAATAGAGCACCACAAACACACGTGTTAAGATTTGTCCTAGAGATCAGGAGAAAGCAATAAACTGTATTCATCAACCTAATGGGGTTTTTTTTAACAAGACAATACTGTATTCTTCCACAAGTTTTCAAGTTGTGAAAGAATGTTCACAAAAATGGCAATTGTTCTCATGAATGAGGCGTACGTACATAAATAAAGCATTGAAAGAAAAACTCAGCTAATAATCAATTCTTCTTTGTACAAAATATGATTTCTCGTGTCTGGTTGATTAAACCTATGAATTTGTGCACTCAATTAACACTTAATGTTACATACGCTTCCAATTTATACATAAAATTATAATGAAGAAGCAAAATTCTCTGCTTCCATGAATTAACATTCAGTTGTATGTAACAGTAATTGCAGCTGTTCAATTAAGCAAACAGGACAAACAAACACACATTTGAAAGGAATTGTGTGCAGTGATGCATTGATTATCAAACTGTGAAAACAGCAGAGCTTCCTGTTCAATGGACCACGGTGTTATATCAACCATTTCAAAATGATCTCAGCATGCCAATTAACAAACAGAGGCCAGTCTCCACAGATAACACAAACACGATTTATGTCCCAATTAAAATTCGCCACCCCATAATCCTCTGGGACAGATGACTTTTGTATTTTCCTTTCCCACCTTCTCCCACCTTAACAAAGAGTTGAATTAGAAAGTATCAGATCACTCAGCTTGGAATAAAATTCACTCTTTTACTAACATGTTTGCTTTAATGGATGGACTTTTTTTTTTTCCAATTTTTCTTTTTGGAACGCCGTGTTCACACGACACATTATGCCGGACATGAAGAATAGGCTACGATGTCTCAATCTTTTCTGTACCAGTAGTACATTTTTACTGCATGAACTTTTGCAGGGTATCTATTTTGATTTTACAAATAAAAATTCGCTCTTTTCAGAAAAGTGGTTTCAACTACTTTTACAAGCTATTTCTGCTTCTCCTACTGTGCCTGGCGGAATCGCTTGCATCCCTAACACGGGTAAACCTTTGGTTTGGTGGTTTGAAGCAGGTCGGCTTCAGAAATCAATCATTCAGCTGAGAACGCCCTGAGAATAAACATGTATTTTACATATAGTTACAGCTCATTAGGAACTCCAGGCTTTGAATTGTCAACTTCCTTGAGGAACATTCATTCTGATTTTTTTTTAAGTGCTCACACGGAGAATAATACATTTCCCTCCCTGCTCCTGGTCAGGTCCCTGCCGGCAGCAATTGCGTCACCCGAGCGCTGGGACAACGCCGGAGATCTCAAAAGGGCTCTGCGCAAGCACGGAGGAATGGAGACAAAATACTTTCTCCTTTCAGATCATGCGATTTTTATAAACCAATAGAAGGCTATTACTGTCAGAAAGGCATCACAGGCACACACCGCTTGCAGGTACGTGCACACAGGCACTCAGATGTCAAATAATGTCACCAAGCGCCAACCGGGCCAGTAAACAGCGAGGCTGAGAGATGGCAACGCAAGCTGCACGCTCGGTCTGGCTTCTGCTACAAGCAGAAAGGTGAGAGATTATACACATTTATCTGTCCTCCCTTCCTGGTTTTCAGTGCAAAATATAGCCTCTTCTTTTTTTTTTTTTTTTTTTTTTTCTTTTTTCTTTTTTTTTTTTCTTTTTCCCTCCTTGTTTCCCTCTTGTCCCTCGTATCAATATCAACGAGGGACTAGAAACTGTAGAATTATAAAGGAGATAGTAAACTGTTTTCATGCTCCAGTCCTGCAAATGTGTGGCCGCAGACTGCCAGCCATTCTGCGGCACGGCATGATTCCGTTTGCCACACGTGTGGCTTGTCCTGCAGTCTGTCCCTAAACCCCCTTATATTTAAATGTCAGAGCCACTTCACGTCTGTCCAGCTGCCCGCACGACGGACAGAACGAGGAACGGGCCACCAAGAGAAGTACCAATGTTTTGGCACTCTTAATCGGCCAAAAATGAGACAGGCTTTTCACATACCGGCTGATCTTAAATCTCCGGATGGTAGGCTCTGGGAGGATTGTTTTTCTTTCCTTTATTTAATTATCACTAAAAATCGGTCAGTCTGTGAAGATGGACACTTTCTTGCTCCCTCCATGTAGGAGTTACATTCCTTTTGCGCTTACATTTTGATTTGCTTTCATCAAAGAATTGCTGATGAAAAACGAAGCTCAACTCTGAACTTTATTAAGATGCTTTGGGTTCAACAATCGGTATGACATTTGTCAGAGTCCTGGAAAGACCGAGTCTAAAGCAATAAAAATAAAAAGAGGTCGAAGTTATTGAATTTGCCTGAATTCTCTGGAGAACTAAAATGCAGGAGGCATTTGGTTATCAGGAAAATCATAATTCCCTACCAGCCCGTGTCATGATTTGATATTTTGACCACAAGCTATCATATAATTACACATTAAAACATTCTTAAGCAAATTATATTTAGGGGGTCTGTGTCCTGCAGTTTTGGTGTGGTACTTTTTTTTTTATAGCTTTACTGCAATCACTTCTGATGATTTATCATCACAGCAACAAATTACTTGAAGGTACACTGCATACTGGGAATCAGGACGGGAATCTGATTCAAACCCCTGGACTATAAACTTCTGTGACAAGTTCTACTTTACAACTTTTCTCTAATTTTGAACTTGGCCGATATGTTAGATGAAGAATACGCAAGTAATACTCACTACATATACATCTCCTGAGTAATATATTAAATATTTATCACAAAATTACGTGATAGTTATGTAATAATAAATAACAATTTTCAGTTCCTCTGTTTTAGAAATGCTTTAGGAATGCTTTCCCCCCTTCACTCTGTACATTCAAGCAGAAGGTACCTGACTTTTATGCTGTAAATTAGATTTTGAAAATTCAGCTGAAATAACAAATTCAGCTAAAATAATGAAAATCTCTAGGTCTAGTGCCTTCTCTGTGCTCCCATATTTGCTACTTCCAAACCAGCAATAACACGGTGTTACAGCAGCTTAAGTTGTCTTAAAAAATTAAGTACAGAGTCAATACACTCGCAGCCCAAATACAGAGAGCTACTCCTCACCTGTATAAAATACTGAACGCGACACACAACAGCAACTGTTACTGTATTTCATGGCATAAGAAGAGTATCTGTGATTTTGTGATAGAATATGGAAAATAAAATGCAACTGGTAGACTATTCTCATCATTTATACACAGAGAATCCATTTTCTCACATAATTATTTATTAGTATGATTTTACAAGAGTCTACATTCAGCATAATGAGTTTTTTCCATCAGACAGTGTGTCATACCTGCGGGAACTTATTGCCATACACAGGCTCTTGCAATACTGCTCTATAAAGAAACAGAAATGTAATGATTTGAAATGAGTAAGGAAAGAAGGATGGAAAGAAAGATGTAAGGAAGGAATTTAGATAAATTCCCCAAAGCCACTCATTCCAATTTTCCTTTCAATATTTTATACATCTCTGTGGCTCAGGCAAATTGAAAAAAGAGCAGTGGGATCCACTGAAGACCACAAGCCAATTGTTACAGACAAATCTTAATCAATTTTAGAAAGAAACAGCAGAATTTTTAGGTGAGATACGATTAAATGGAAAGGAACAGAAAACCAAACACATTTGAATTTTTAAATAAAGTCTGTGTATCTGTAGTAAGAATTTCCACAAAAACTAGTTATACAAATGCACATTTATAGACTCCAAAGCTATGTATGCATGTGTGCACCTCTTCCTAAAATACCTAAATTACTCTTTTAATCTTGATCTCGGATGTACTGACAGTATTTATTGTATATACAGATAAACTAAGTGACTCTAAATCACGGGTATTTTTTTCATTATTTTTTCCTATTACTAGTATTTTTAATATTCTATGTGAATTTTGAGAATGATTTTTTACTTCCTATACTTCCTTTCTCTCCAGGATCTCAAAGTATTTTGTGAACATAAATTAATCAAGGCTCTAAACCTTCTCTTGTCTCGAGAATTATACCTACCTTGTTAACTACAAATAGAGGAGTGGGATTAAAACCGGCATGAACCAGCCCTGCAGCATACAGAAAGTAGTAGTTGTCGTTTCCTCTTCTGCCACTCACATGATATTGAGGTTTAAACAGTACTTGTTTTGCTCACAGAGTAAAACTTTGCCTGGTAGAATTAAAAATAAAATATCCAACATCTCCTTGTGCTGGCTCAACTTCTGGAACAGGCCTATGTGAAAGGTTATTTATTCCTGTATTGGGGTCCCAGAGGCATCTGTTCCCTCAGAGCAACCAAATACAAACCCCTGGGCTGATCTAGCATTTTTTTTTGAATGTACTGTTTATATCACAAATAAATATCAGAGAGGTGAAAAGACATTTCATCACTAGATCTAAAAACTTTTTAAAAGGTATCATGGAGTGTTCCAGCGCACAGAGCATGAGGAGGAACAACCCATGGCTCCGTGGGGATTATTTTGCCTTTGGGAAAGTAATTTCTCCACTTCTGATTCTGTTTCTGTGAGTCACAGGCAATGGCACATCCTTTCATTTACAAAACACAAAAATCTTTGGCACTTAAAAGAAAGACTTCAGTGCTAATTGCATATCCTTGCTTTTCACTTTAGAACACCGATGGGCTTTAGCTAGTAGCAAGGGAATGCGGCTTAGATAATTATATCTGCTTTTTCCTTGGGAAATAAATGTGTGCTCCACCCTCAATACCATCCTACCTTTGAGCAAGGTAATGGCAGTAGCTACTGATAATCTTGTTCCATCCCCCTGATCACAAAAGCATTCTTATTCTTGATCGGTAGCTCAGGAAAAAAAAAATAATCTTAAACCTATGTACTGATACGTTGTGGTGGACTCTCACCAGTTGCAGCATCACAGGTCCACAATCCTAAGAACAGGTTAGAAAATTCTTGCTGTGAACAATAAGACTGACTAAGGTACATGGTTAAACCCTGTTCCCAAGGCACTTCTGAAGCTGGTGACGGCAGAGTTTAGAAGATTCTCATATTCCTTAGCCTTCCCACATTTTAGATGTGAATCGAAGGCTGACATGTTCTGAAAACATTCCTTATGACAATGGTAAAAAAATAACACATTTAAGATAAAGCACAGCAATAGTGAAAAGCTCTTATTCTAACTGCATATTTCTGCGTCTGTTACTATTTTTGCTTCATTTTATGGAGCGTATTTTCTTATTTTCACAGGTGTCAATCTTCATCTAGGAACTTCTATATTTGCTGGCAGGCAACCTTAATTCTCTTTTAATGACTTTTTCTCTTAGTGAATCAATACTTAATTTTAAAAGGTCTTCCTTACTTCCTAATCATCTCCTTTATTTTTCCTACTCAAAAGCACATTTAAAAAGGAATTCAATAGCTCAGCTATTTCAGAAGCATTATTACATTCTATATAGAACGATATGAAATACAGAATATATTACGTTACACCTAGAATCGTGGCTGTTGATTTTTCATTTTAGACTGTACTTTCCACCTATTTTTATATTCTTATTCTCTTCTATTCCTCTGATTAGTATTAAGCAACTCTGGCTATTTGCTGTCCATGGTTCACCCTGCAGTTTTCACCCAAGCAGCATCTTTCTGGGTCTTCCCTCCTTCCCGTCCGCAAAACCCAGCCATCAAAGGCTATATTGACAGCTAGTTATGAAAAGATCACCGTGGTCCATATTACTGTTGATACTCAATGTAATCATATCGGAACGAAACCCACTTTGATATACTCGTTAATGCCTATTTTTGGTCTGGCTTTTCGGTACTCTGTTCCTTTCGTTTTGCTTTATGTGGTATTTTTAGGCTTCCTCTCTCTCCAATCTACTATTAAAACCTATATTGTTTAATTTTTTTTTTCTCCCTTTTTTTTTTTTTTTCACAAGGCATTTGTTCTTTCACAAAGCTTCAGCTCTGCACTTAAAGTGAACAGCTGAGTAGAACTATGTCATAATCAATCCGGATTTAATAAATAACTTGGTCTGCTGCAAACTAATACACTAAGAACTAATGCACTGTGAACTGTAAGGCTTCTTTTGATTTATGCCAGTTCTCTCCATCTCTTTCTCCCTCCCCTGCAAAATGTTTTATATGCAAGAAAGAACAAATCTGAAGAAAAATTAATTAAAAAATAAGAAGCTTTGTACATTATTAAAAAAAAATAAATCAAAGTTCCAGAGGAGCATTTTAATTCTGTCATCTGCTGTAAAGGTAAACAGTCTGCTGCATTAAGAGAACTAAGAAATGCAATCAGAACTACAAGGCTGCAACTGAGTGAAAACCAGTGCACCAGTATAGTTACTCCATTTTCTAATGCATGTGACTATTCCAGATAACAAAACTGAGGCTATACTAGAAATCAGTAATTTCTTTGGTATCTTTTTCGTTAAAATCACTTTCCAATTGGAAACAAAACGTTGAAGTCTGTGAGAGGTGTGAGGCCACCTTAAAATACTATTGTCAATCACCAGAAGAGATAATTCCTGTTTTTCAGCAGCAGTGGGTTCTAAAAATACGAACAGTTACACTAACATTTAGTTCCCACATCTACTATCACATTAAGCAATCCTGAGAAAGATGTCTTGTTGCTTTTCAGATTTTCGGGTTGGTAAACTGAGCAAAATGGATGTCACATTCTTTTGACAGTTTGAAGAAATATGAAAATTGGAAACCACACTTGAAGAAATTCCACACCGCACCACCTATCCTATATAGCTCAAAAATTCAGCAGCAATGTGTTCAGGTGAGATTAGAGCAGCATACTACACTTGAGTAAGCCTTTGGGTGATTCACGTGTGGTGTAAACAATGTTACTGATAACGTCACTAAGTACATAAGTACATAGGGAGAGAATTTTAACCCATGCTAATTTATTTTAAATATATTTTTAATCTACACAAATTAATTTTCAGATAAGTATCAGCCTCTTTCTACCTCCATCAGAAAAACAAAACCTACTTCCATCCATAAATTCAAATTGTTTTCCTTCTTTATATAAAACTTATTAAAAAAATACCCGTTCCCTTGGACATAGTTCTAAAAGATTCCTGATAATGAATACAAGGAATGTTTTCTAGCACGACCTACTGAATTTTTAATATTCATACCAATTTCAACTCATCCATCTCTTTGTATCTCGACAGAGACAGTACAACAGAAGTACAAGTAGGTTAGAGAGTTGTCTGGTGAAATAAAGATGACACCTGTAAATTAGGACCAGATTGCTTTATCAAAATAATTACAAATGTGAAAGATTACTGGAATATCAGTAAAATATTTTACATCTACACGTAGGGTATAAGAATTATTTCAGAAGAATGAAATTCAGCCTCAACCAACTGAAACCTCTTGCATACTTAGACATAAGTAGCCTCTTCGCATATATTCAAGGTAAACACTTCAGTATTGGTAAGAAACTTAAAAAAGTATTCTTTGAAAGGAAATTGGTGACCAGTGAGGTGAAGTAGGTAACGACGGATGCAGGGCTATAAATCCTTACTAACAAATATAACCACTTCTTATACCATGAGCAGTCTACCCATTTCATTGAAGTAAGTGGATTTTAAAAGAGCGGCTGGAAGTGTACTCAGGTGACAGACAATACATAGCCATATCTTAAACTTACTAAGCAATTAAGCTCTGCTATCACCATGGCACTTAAGTATACCAAATGTTGCCTGGATTTGGGAAATCTATCTCTCTCCATAAAGCATAAAGTATTTTCATACTTCAGGTATTAATACTAGTCAGCTTGTCTTGATTTTTAAAAACAAGCTTTTGGGGATTTGCAGAACGGGTTTGCTTTCTTTTTGGTTTTTCCTTTGAACTTCAATTTTGAAGGGAGACACCCCTCCACACATGCACAGACATTTTTCACATCTTTTTGCATTCATTCAGCATTTGATTGAAGAGTTAATTCAGCTCCACTGAACAATGATAGATGTAATGAACAGAAAGGTCTTCCAATGTGAGAGATATTCTTCTCAATTCTTTCTGACAGGCAAGGGATGGTAAATAGACAAAACAGAGTCAAGCTAGGCAGCAAACTTGTAAAAAGAATGACTCTGGTAATGTACAAGGACAGCATGCACATCAATGAATACTTACATAAATGTCTGCACCATAAAATCCATCCTGGTATACAACACTGCAAGGATGCACACACAAAGAAAAACATCCATATTAGTGCATTTCCACATGCAAATGCCACCAACCCCTGCACAGCGGAGGTTAGTCTTGGCACAAGAACAGAGGGATGGGGGAGGAAGGCACTCTTCACATTGGTTAAGGAGGTTGGTAGGAATTATCAGAAGTGAAACTTTACTGAATACATCTTATAAAGTGTGCCAAATGCTTAGTCACAGAGAGGCAAAGCATGGCACGTTTGGAAAATACTTTTGATGAGGTTTTGAAGTTTTTTTTCCTTTTTTTTTTTTTTTAAGAAACCACATGTTGGATGCATTTTTTCTATAAAAACTTTCATTGTGCCAATCCAACGATCAGTTTTAATACATTAACAAACTGCTGCCTCTTGAACTACTTTCTTGCCCTGCAATTATGTCAACCCTCTGAAACAAAGTGGTAGTTGCATTACTTAGATGGAAAACAAAACGCGGCCTCAGTTTATACGGTGAGAGGAATGGCTGAAATAATTACACTGGTGATATTCTACTCTTTCAGTCAAATTTCAATGCCTCAATTTACACAGATGAGAATGTTCATAGGTACTGCATTGTTGGCTTGACACATATTTCGACTAGTCTGTTAAGAATGTTATGATGGTATCCTTATAAAAAAAGTATTAACCTTCTTCACTTCATCATTTTACACCTTTGGCAAACACACCAATGGTTCTGAGCTCCCCTGCAGTTTTGGTTGGACACACTACTCCTCCTTATCTGAAAAAATGCAGTATTGTTATATTGCTGTTAACAGTTTACCCAGAGACTGCTGCATTTCAGCTAAGATAAATCATCAATATAAATAGTTCAATTTTTAGATTCTGAACGCTTCAGGATAAATGACACAGTATGACAAAGATGGTTCAAGCGATTACACTAAATAAAACTGGAACTACCCAAGAGTGGCCTACCAATTACCCACATTACGCACGTCCTGCAGTTTTACATTCATTTGGCAGTTCTGCAACTTAAAATGGGTATTTCCAATATCAGAATCAACCCAAGCTGTTTTGAGCGCTAAATATGAGAGCACACAATAGGCTTTTTGCAACAATATTTTCAGTTTAGGAATACTATTATCTGGGAATAATAGCTATTACGAAGTTGCTTGCCTAAGCTGTTTTACAATTCCAACAAGAATTTTCATGTCAGAAATATACCTGATCTATTGAGGTCAATGACCAAAACCCATGGGGCTGAGCCGGTATGTGTCTAACTCATTTTCTTGAGAAAATCATAAATATGCATACATGCACACAAACCACATTGATAAAACCACGCTGATGATAAAAGTTTGCTATGGAATAATAATGTGTGAAAACCCAGCTCCACTTAAATCAGAGTGTCTGCCATTTGCTTCAGCAAGGTCAGACCTTTACTCATGCATTTCTCTATTTATTATGTGGGCAGAGCAAAATACGCCAAACCTGGTCTAGTTCAGTAGCTTTCAGAGAGCTTGCTATTTACATTGTAGTGTACCTTCCTTTTGGTTTTGATAGTCTGATTATTTTGAAACATTACATATTTTTCTCATACCTGTTTGCATGTAAGAAATAAAACATTCCACGTGACTACGAGGTAGAAGTACACAAACACCAAGAACAGGGAAGGAGACTTATGAGATGATATAAAAATGATACAAGGTGTACTGAAGATGGAGGCCCCACAACCCTCGGTTCCTCTTATCCCTGTGCCACCCGTGCTAGGAGGAGCTGGAGGAGTTGGGAATGAAGGAATGAAGTTGAGCCTGGGAAGAAGGGACAGGGAGAGGGGGAAGGTGTTTCAGGTTCTGTCCTTGTTTCTCACCATCCAACTGCATTTTAACAGGCAATAAATTAAATTAATTTTCAAGTCAAGTCTGTTTTGCCCATGATGGCAATTGGTGAGCAACCTCCCTGTCTTTATCTCAACCCAAGAGCTTTTCCATCTTACTTTCTCCCCCCACACTCTTGGGGAGGGGGAACTGGAGCGCAGCTGGGTGAGGGTCTGGCAGCCCATCGAGGTCAATCCACCCCAATACATTAAAACATACTGCTTTCTACTGTTATTAAACATTGCTATTCAGCAAACAACACTTTTGAGAGAATACGTGTCAGAAAGGGGACCTTTTTTCTTCCTCCTCTTGCTGACGTGTGGGTATACAGTGAAGGTGGTGTGAGATGAATAGGGGCTGATACATTTTGAAATCCCAAGTGCAGCTGGCTGTAATCTTGGCTAGGTTACTTCATTCACCCCGGCCTTCCTTTTACATATAACTCAGTCATGTACAGAGAGAAACTTATTCGGAGCTCTAAACATGCAGCTGCTTGATAAATATTATACCAAAGGAAGTGCCCAACACTAAAATGAGACGTGAATGCATGACTCTGTCATTAAACGTGGTTAGTATGAAGATGAAGTGACAGAATCAGGCAAATGAGTATAACACTCCCAAGCAGGACACGCACTATGAAAAGAGATCAGCTGATTTTATCTTATTTCATCCATATGGTCTTGTAGTATGATAGTTATGTTAAATATAAAACCTCCTTCTGCTCCTTCTGAAGTTTGAAAAAAAGTAATTCTTCACCCTCGCATAGATTTTTCAGAAAGCATTTTCTCTATTCACTGGCCTTGTCATTCGTTGATTCCTATGACTGAATCTTACCAGCGGGGCCAAATGTATTTTCTAACAGCACCCTTCATCAGAAGGACAAACTGTAACTACCAAGAGCTATGTTTTCCTCTTGTCCTTTTCTTTCCTTCAGTACATAATTTTCCAAAGGGTAATTTGCTTGGCTTATCATCCCCTTTTCTCTCTCTGAAGCTGTAGACAGAAAACAGATGATGAGTCTCAAGCATAGGAAGAGACTGAACGCATCACACAGGGACCCGTCTCACCACAGCTTCTTTTACACTTTATATTCAAAAATATTTATTTTGGCAGACAGATAAATCTTGAGTTCCTTTTAAACCAACACAGGGTCTGGAAACAGCCACATTACTGACATCTGAATTACTTCACCCAGGAATGGGCGATATGTTAACGTGCTACCTGGAGGCATTAAAATAAGAGCAACAAATTTGGGAGATTTATTCAGTTGTATTTTATGATTTTATTGTGCACTAGAGAAAAATCTTGATTTAATAAGAAAATGTTCATCTAAATAACACCATATGTAGCAATCGTTTCCTGAAATTATTTTTCTATAAATATGAAACTGTTTTCTCCCCAACTATACATCTGCTTTGCATGGGTTTAGCTGCTCTGTTTTAGTCTCTGCATCTTATAATCAGTTTTTGTAACTATATTAAGATAAACTCTTTACTAGTTTAGATTCCACCTCTATAATATCCTGAGAGGACTACATCTGTCTTCATTATCATTTTTCTATCCTCGTCTTTCAAAAGAATTGGGTTGAATAATCCATCAATGACATAAGAAGACAGTTCTTGACTGCACAAACCTTAGTGCAGTAACTTCGAAGCAGCTGAGCGTATATGGCCCTCAGCCATACACGCAATCTGCAGACGTTAACATAAATAACCGAAGGCAGATTAAGGGTATGGAGTGACTGATTCAGTGTACCAAATGGGCATTACAATCCTCATTTCATTCATTGCAGTAGGAATCGTGGTTATAGTTTGCTCTTGCCTCTATCACAACTAAGAGAAAGCACCTGAGGAAGAAAAGTTCTCTAATTGATGATTGCTGGTAGGGTTGCCTTCACTGTCCTAGGCATATTTTCCTGGGTTTGGTCTCAGAAATCACCTTCTATATGAAACCTTTTATATGAAGCCTTCATGAAACAAATAACAGAAGAGATGCAATTACAACCTTATTTAAAATAAACCAAAGAAAAGACTGAGAATTAAAAGTAACACCTTTCAACACTCTAGTAACTCAGCTTTCACTGCTGTAAATATAGAACTGAAACTCTTGTATGAGGCTGTTTCAACTTTTTAGACTGTTCTCTAATTCCAGGTTCTTGTCTTTCCAGTTTCAACATTTGCTGCCATGAACAAGTTATATTATCTGCTTTGGAAAATTAATTGAGGGCATTGCTGCAGAGAACAAAGCTGCAAGACATAAATCACTGTGTGCTGGGAAAACACATTTTTTGTTCTAACAATTGCACATATATACAAAGCACATGGTCCCAGGAAAAGGAAGTTGCTGTGAGCCCAAAGAAATGTATTGGGAAAAACCATAACCACCGTAGTAGATGAAGTAGCTTTTACTATTTATCCTTCTTTCTTAGACTTAGAATAGAGTGTTGGAAAAGAAAGCTTCTTTTTCAGTTTGAATCAGTTAGAATGTAACACTTCAAAACAATTATTTTAACAAAGGAGGAACAGTTTCTGAATAGCCTCTGTTACTTCTCCTTCACCCTACCCAACTTCACAATTTTATTTAGGGTTGTTGGATTTTTTTAACATTTTTCTTTTCAAAGAGAAAAAAGCATATTGCTATCCCCTGTTTTCCCAGGGAAGACACCAGAAGCGGAGACACGGACTGAAAGCTAATTCTCTGTTAGCTTCATCGGAACTGGAAGGAGTGGAGGGGAAATGTGAAGACAAAGTCATCACACACTAAACTTGTCAAGAACTTGAGGCAAATGATGCTCGAATGGGAGGGATTCTCATTAGTTTTACTAATACTACTACCTATTACTAATATCTGCTATACTACAAGATATACAGCATTATTGGCTTTTCTTGACAGCACTGTAAAGATGGAGCATCACGTCCACAACGTTTTACTATTTGGCAAATTATTTTCGAGAATGCTGAGGCACTAGTTGCTGCAGAGTTCAAAAGCAATCACAGGCAGGAAAATCAGATCACCTGCCAAAGTGAACAAAACCTGCTTCTTCCTCCTTTCTTTTGGGCAATGTAAGTACTGCCAACTGCATCCAATATCTGTCATAAGAGTACCTTTACTAGTAGCTTCTGCTTTATTAGGACATTTCTTACTCCATTAGTAGGCACATGCTCAATGAAACAGATGATCCTAGAAAGATGCAGGTCAAGCCAAGAAGACTATTTTACATTTATATCTTTTTTAAAAAATAATTTAAAAAAAATATTTAGTACAAAACACTATCTAATACCCAGAGAGAAGCCTGCAAAAAAGGACATGATTTCCGCTTCCATCCCATGCCATACGCAACGGGGCCATCTCTTGCTTCTCCTCCTCCTGCAGCACGGCGTTGAAGCTAAGCTCTCCGTGCAGTATAGATCTCCAAACTCTAACTTTCAGCATTCAGCATTCAGTTTTCTCACACAAATGAAGCTTTACTACCTTATTTCGGTTTCAGTAGGTTTTTATGATATATAAATGAATTATACGCACCAAGTTAAGATACGTTGTAGTATTTCAAGGCATTAGAAATGATGCCACAGATACTAAAAATTAAGTATTTTCCATGAGCTAATAAACAAGATGCTACCTCAAGGAATTAGTGAAATGCCTCGCTCGCAAGTAAAATATCCATTAGTTATGTAGTTCGACATATCTGACGAACACTGGTTTCATTTTTAAATGACACGCTTTAAAGCATGTGTGCTGTTCTTTGATTTATAAGAAAACAATAGCCTTAAACGTGGCTTTAATCAGCAATTTTCCTCAGACCTAGTGAAGCATGCCCTATTTGCTGTTTCCCAGTAACGGTGGGGCACAGCACATGAGAGCTTTCCACGTTTGGAAATCACACTACCTTGTTTTGCCTAATGACCACAAGATCTTCTAGATCTCCCTACAGCCTGGCACTCGTTGCCATTCCTTAACTTTATTGATAAGCAGTTTCTAAGAAAAGGGGACAGGACGCCAGTGAAGAAGAACACCTGCAGATTCACCAGAGACTGAGTAGAAAGAGGGCTTCTGTTACAGAGCAGGGAATGCCGAGACAGCGCTGCCCAGATGAACACCAGTAAGAAGCAGCACGTCAGACTAGTCTAAGAAACGCGTGTTCTTCGCTTTCCAATTGATTTCCAAATTTAAAGCAAAATGATTCAGTTTCAGTTCCAAAGCTTTGGAATATAAACAAGTAAGTGTGAAGAAAATTATTTCAAATCAAGGCTTATATTTTATTTCAGTAGTAAGCCTTCTGAGGTTAATGAAATAAAAGAAAATTAAAAAGTTAATTTCAAACTTCAGCTTTATATTTTACACTTACATGTGGGTTCTTTTTTAAAAAGAAAAATAATATTTATTTTAATTTTTAAAATAATAATTTTTTTAACTAAACATTGCTGGAGTTTAGGTTTATAATTAAAATTATATCTGACAGTATACAAAACAAATGTCTTCTTTTTTTTAACGATGGAAAATATTTTAGTTTGAAACTGTTTGCCTGCCTCTAAGGCTGGGCTCCTTCCTTGGGTGAAAAATGAGAACTTGCTCCTAAATGAATTGCAAAATAGCATTCAAAGCTTTTTCCATTTTTCTTATCAGCAAATGATATTCCAAGTTGTTTGCTTCCTTCTGTAAGTTGGTTCATTCTCTGTGATCTCTTTATTATCTCTGTAATTTTCCTTGACTCCTACTCCCATTGTGACCAAAAATCCCATTTTTGTAATTTACTTTCATTGATTAAGGATTTTTTCTGATGAAAGTTCCTTTTTGCTTCTTTGCTAGGTCAGAGCGCATAATGGGTGAAGCAGGGAACAAAGCATTGCAAAGAAACTCCAAACTGTACTACTGTATAAGTGAAGTGACTGGCACAAGATCTAATACGCTAGGCTAAAGAAATTATTTCAGAACAAAGTGTTATTAATCCAACTGTGGACCAGCGCAACAGAGAGGAGTATTATTTCTGCACCAATCCATGAATTACGGAAGTTGGAAATTTGTTTTGTGCATCGGAACGCAGTGCCTTATTATGAAGCACAGGTAGAAGGAAGGAGAAAATTAAACCTGACAATTATCTGAACTAAGACCTATCTAAATTAAGACAATGCTTACTAATTGAAAACTTTTGCAGAGTCACACTGTGACTGGCAAGGTGAGCCCTAGATTACCAAGGGGTCATCTCAGATGGCTGGAAGTCTCAGAACAGTAAGATGTGACTTCTTAACGATGCAATGCATGGCTCCCTCTGAAGTCAGCTTTAAGGACAGGTCGTGAAGATGAGGCATGTCCAACCTAAGTGTCCAACCATCCTGCAGAAGAACGTGAGAGTGCTGAGCTCACCTCTTGGAACTCAGTTCTGAAACGCTGCTCAGCCTGACCGCAGTGCAAAACTTCTGAATTAACTTACCACAGGAGTTCACAAAGCTTATACATCTAACGTACCACCTAAAGATGCTGAAAGCAAGCAGTACAATTACTCAAGACTATATATCCATTACGCTTGGAAATTTAATTCTTCCTGCTGAGTCCCCGTACTAGCTAAACTATAAAAACTTAGATAACACACACACAGAGCACCCACATGTGGCCCCTTAAATTAAAGCAAATTTAGGTTGGTTACTGGTTTGAAAGTATTTAGTCCTTTTTCAACTACTAACAAAAAAAGTATTATCCAATTCAAATGTGGCTGGTACATATTTTCTTACAAAACTTCATGACTTTGTATTAAACTACGGTATTACGTTTGCGACATCATGAAACTGGTAATAACCCGTGCTATGTGTTTACATCTCACTACGTATTGCACGCTATGTCAAAAATTAAGAATTTTTTTTTAAACTAAGTAGAGGCAGAAAGAGTTCACTTTCTTTACATACAGTATCCATTTCATAGCTGAAACATTCAGATTGAAATTGGCTCTTGTAGAACATTCTAAACTTGTTCCCATCATTGCCATGAACAAATACCTGGACTGACTCTAAATGAGAGTCTGGGCAATGGCAGGATAACTTTGGTTATGGTGGGACACCATCTTGGTCCAAAGGTAATTCAAGTAATCTTCCAAAATCATGGTGCCTTCCTCCTGTAGTGGTAATACTGTTTTTCTTATTAAATTGATATTATTTTGCTTATTAAACTACACAAAACACTTTTAAAAATGCACTTTTATAAAATAACTTGATTCTGTGGCATCATTTTTATATTGATTTTTAGAACATCTTTCTTCTCTGAGGCAACAAATGCCCAATGTGAAGGAATGAAGTGCTTGTCTTAAATATCCCTGAAAACGTAGCTCAATGGCTGACTGACTAGATTAGCAAATTTGTCAAGAAAAAGACATGTCTTTTGACTTAATAAAACAAAGGCTTCCTGAGAAACTGAGGCAACTAGCAAAGGGCACTCATCTTCTCCTCCAATGAAGTAGGAGGACAGGGCCTTATGCTGCAAGCAAGCTCACTTCCACAGGGATATCCCCAGGGAGAGCAGATGAGCTGCAGAATGGGGATTTAGCGCGGGTGGAGAACGAGATTACCGTCACCCAAAGACTTCACAAATCCTTCCTCACCCCTTCTCAGAAAGATCTGGTTGCTCCACAGAAAGGTGGTGGCACATCTACTGCAAATTTTTATGACAAAATACTATTCTAGCCTGGCATTTGCTAAGTTTTCTGATTTTTCCAAACTTCTCCATTTTTTAATAGCGGAAAAATCTTTTGAAAATGTTAGAGCTCTTAAATGTCATATGCAGCATACAAAACCTTTCTGTGCCCGCATTTATAGAGCCACAGGAGAATTTGTTTCTTCCTTCTTTCCCTCAAATATACACCTAAGAAAAATAAATTAAAATCTTCTGAAATAAGATTATTGAGCTTCTAGAAATTATTACTATGAATTTCTCTCCTTTATTCCTTAGCTTATGACATGGTTTTAGTAAATACGGGTCACTGGCAGTGAAATATTAAGTTATTGTTTAAGCAAATAATAAGAGAGAAGACCCCCAGATTCCTATTGCAGTAAAGACGTCAACTAGAAAAACTAAACCAACTGCAATAAAATAAATAAATAAAACACACCATCACTAAGCCTTCGGGTCCAGTGACAACTTTGAGTGGATGATTTGAAGAAAAAGAAGTTAACTTGATCCAACCTCCTTAATAACCAGATGTTTGCAATCATCAAAAATATATCTTTAGCCGAAACAATTTCTCAGTTCCGAAGCATTACGTTTCTAAGAGCATTTACATAACAACATGTGACATCTGAAATGCTTAAGGCCACCAACCATGGCAGTACAAATTACAGCCATTTTTCAACACTCCGTGCAAGGTGCACCGCTTCCCGCGCTGGGATCGCTCGCATGCTGCGCCGGGCTCTGGTGCCGAGACGCGACCGACATGCACCACGGCCACCGCCACCGCCGTGTCACCTCGGCAGAGTCATGCTCGTGGGTAAAAGAGGCCCATTGCCTTACCCGCCGTAGGCTGGAATCGGAGGGGGGGGAGCCGCTGCCCGAAACGTGTTGTACACCGTGCGACCTCGGCCTCTTAGGTGGGCACCTCTGTAGGCGGCGGCTGCAGTCGCAGCAGGGTAGGGAAATCCTGGCACTGGGAAGAAAAAAAAAAAAAACCCACCAAAAAAAAAAAAAAGCCCAAAAATAACAAACCAACAAAAAAAAAAAATACAAACAACAAAGAGAGGAATGTAAAATAGACCAACCTAGTGTTTTAAACCAAGCGTCATGGAGTAGCATGTTTGTGCTTATATTAAAGCTTGCCTACAATTGAGTGAGGGAATTAGTAAATAACTACATCATTAGTCTTTTAACAGGAGGCCTCATTTCTTGCACAAAATCCTTCTATGCAAGCAGGAGACGGCAAGCTGGGAATTTAGATTGCAGTTTCACAGCTGGCTCTGATGCTCTTGGAAGACACTGGCTGTTAAAAATAACATTGACTGTTTCAGCCAACGCTGCTACCAGGAGCCTCTTGAGGCCCAAGTCACCCACTTCAGGCTCCAATTTATAACAGCAGAGACATTTCCATCACATTACCGGATCTGTCTGCAAAAGTCAGCCCTGCTTTGAGTGGAGCCGAGACGTTAGACCAGTTGATTTCCAGTGACATAAATTAGCCAGTGATTTTAGCAATCTAACAGAGCTTTGCTTTTGTTCAAAAGTTGATTATTAACTGGGTCTTAAATTTGTACCAAGGGGAAAAAAAGACTGAGCGAGAGTTTTCTCCGATTTTAGGGGTGTACTTGTTCATAACAGTACCCATTATTCCTTCAAAGTCAAGGGCTGCACACTCTGGAAATACCTATAGGAATTCAGGTAATGTTCAGACCCAATAGAAAAAGTTAGAAATATAAAAATGAAATTAACTCAGATATTTTTTATATTGTCATTGCAACTAAGCGTAATCATTAATTACCATTCCACGTGAGACTTAAAATAGTCTAATCAGGACTTGGACAGTAATACAGTACTATTTAGAAGGTTTTTTCTGTAAAATTTCTCTCTTCATAAACTTTTACATTGAAAAATAAAAAAGAAACTTTCCACTTTACTTTCACTACCATTTTTTTTAAACCAATACTTCATTTCTCCTTTGTACATATAATTCTGGCCAATGTTAGAACAAGTATTTTTGGAATGAATTCATCATCAACACAGAGAAAATCAAATCCAGCTCTGTTGGCACTCAGGTTACTTCAGTTGTGCTTCACTTTGTTGAATTGTTTTCAGTATGTAAATAAAAAGATAAAAGAAAAATATTGCTTAGCAAAGCCCTAATAAGAAGCAAGCAAATGGAAGTAATGATGTGTAAACCAGGAAGTTTTTAAAGTCAGAAATACAAACTGATTTCAATCCACATTTGTCTTTCATCTGTTTTAGCATTAATTTTTAAAAGAAGCCTTGAATTTGAAAAAGAAAATGAAAAATTCACACCTTGTAGATGTCTCTGCCTGAACACATGAAGGAAAATACTATAATTATGGTGACTTATCCATTACTGCCTGTCTACTACTAGGTCCTCCTCGCTGACGGAAAGGTTGTACAGTAATTCTGCAAAGATTTACATGTCCGCGATACAACATAAAAGAACCCTATGGCAATACAATGAAATGAAAACAATCTTTTAAAAAGTGCAACTACCATATTTTTATTACTCTTTCTGTAAAGAAATAGATCTCAAAATCAAAATGGTGAACTTACAGGACTCATTATAGTGTTGATAGCTTTGCAATCAACTGCATTTGAGAAGGCTTAAAGAAATGGAGTAATGGAAAGCATTTTTTTGGGGGGGGGGGGAGAATGAATGTTTATATCATATATTTGGAAATTTGGATGCGTTGAGTACTTTTGCATATGCAACAACATCGAATATTGAAGAGTATAAATACAGTAATCATGACCTGCTGCTCAGACCATGTAACTTTTGTCCCCTTTATTTCAAAGTAAACATGAACAGTCTTGCATACACATTAGCACAATGTGAACATGAAAATGTAAAAGACAATTTTCAGTGGGCTGAAGATATAAGCAAACGTTGCAGTAAAAAGACCTACAGGCTGTGCTGCAGTTCCTCTGACAGAACGGACTGTCTCCCCACATGAACACAGATAAATAACAGGTGCAATGCCCTTACAAAATTTCATAGAAGGAAGCTAGTAATACACGAGAAAAACATGAGATGGACATCAGAGCATCATTGCTCACTTCTGTCCCTTAGAGAATGTATTTGTGAATGCCACATGCTGGAGACTTCCTGTCTTAGCTTAAATTAGGTGACGCGCACAATATGCATTTTAAATGGTCACTTATAACTATAATCAAGTCTGTTACTTCTGCAAGAAAAACAATGAAGTGACAACCTGTCAGCATGGAAAGGAAGTGTCTGTGGCAGCTATAACGAAGCTCTGGAATCGTGAATAATGGAGAAAATATGGGAAACTGTGGCTCCTCACACAACCTCTAATTAAGTGGCCATGGAACCTTCTGCCACTGGATGTTACGGATGTTAAGAGTTTAGAAGTTGCTGTGATTGAAAAGGATGAACAGTTCATGAACAGTCTCCCTGCAGAGCAACAGTATAAAGATATCACCTCTGGTTTACAAAAACACTTCAAATTGTAGAAAGCTAACAGAACGTTCAAAGAACTATACACCGACACGCTAGCTCCAGTCTTACAACTTTCCTTTACGCAAAATACAGGGTATTGCACTAGATGAAGAACTAACCTAACCCAGTACAATTATCCTTGTCATCAGAGCAATGCTTAGCTGCAGTCTGCCTGCAATAGAAAAATGACTCTGTTCCATCTAGTCGTTTTTAGAATTAAGTTTCTCCAATAATTTGTGCCCTTTTAAAAACAAAAAAACCCCACAAACATGCAAATAAATAAATAAAAAATGCTAAAAAGCGTTTGCTTAAGCAAATGGGGAAAAATGGACTTGAGAGTCTGGCCAAGAAAAACTGGTATCTGAAATGGTGGATATCCTAAACAATAAACCTGATGGGTGGCATCCTGTAGCTAGCTTTAAAAAACCGTAGTCTTTAGGGACACTCTTAAACTGCCAAGATTAAGAGGAATTTCTCTGACCTAAAAGGCACCAACAAAAAATTAATGAAGACCAGCAACCTTTGAGCAGTTTGGACAACTTCTTTACTTACATGTGCATTTGTAGTTCTCTACACATTGGTAGAAAACACACTTTTGCAAAAAAATCAGCAGCAGCGGTAAAGAAAAATCAAACCAACTCAAAAAAATCTAAGCTCAAGCAATGTGAGGTATCTAACAATGTTGCAGGCTTGCAATGCATAGTCTGGTAACTTCTGCTCTGAGGTGTGTTTCAGCAATTAATTCTTTGCCATTAACATCTACGTTTGGTGATATTTAAAGCGGTTGTCGTCTTTCAGTGAAACACTCGGCGTCCCAGACAATCGCTCTGCTGTAAATTGCACTGTTTGAAATTAACTCACCAATTCCTCCCTACAGCCACACGCCTTATACACGTGGATCAAGAATGGACCTAGCTCTTCATTTTCAGAAGAAACAAGTAAATATAGGTCTAATGAAAAACAACTGCAAATGTGCAGAAGTTGTATGGGAGACCCTGAGGATAGACCTCTGTGAAAGCATGAACTCCCCAAGTGTTTTGGGAGCATTTTCAATTGTACCATTCAAACCAGCTTTCACATAGACATATTAAAACATATATTTTGCAATAATTGAGCATTTATCCCAAATACTCTTTATTCTTCATGGTGGTCATACCTTGGAAAGAATTACAAGAATTACAAGGCCAGTGACACCTTTGACAGCAAATGGCTGTCTACAAAGAAATGCCACTTGAAAAGCACAGTGGCTCCAATGATGAATGAGTAAAAAAGAACATTAAATTTTAAAAAAACATTTTTATGAGAAAGAAGGCTTTCTCTTATGAAAAAAGAGAAAAAGCTAGAAGACAGAGATAGCAGGAAGGGTCACTTAGCCCTTAAGTGTTTAGCAGATCCAGAACACATAATGGAGCCTCAGCATGCATGGGAGGTACTCAGACAAGACAGTGATTTCTACCATTTTCAAAGGATCTGCAACATAAAGGACGCGTTAGAATGAAAAGCCTAAAATAATTCAATTGTTTTGCTATGCTTGCCTTGCGTTACCTCCTTAATGAAATCATGAAGCATAGAGTGTCTAGAGTAAAGCAAAGCCTTAAAAAAGCATGTAGAAGCAACAAGTAGGAGGTGGAGCAATGACTTGGAGTTCTGTCAGGAAGAGGATAAGACATGATGGAAACTAAGCCTGAGAAATACAGAACTAAGAGTAAAATTGCAAGTACTTAGAATCAGGTGAGGTCTAACAGTAGAAGCTTATATATAACAGAATTGTATCCATCCCAAAAACTTTACTTGGGTCACTCTGAAAAATCAGAGTATCTGAAAACATACCCTCTATTTCCAGGTAGTAATATTAAAAATTAAGACTAGAGGTAAAATAATCAACAACAACATGTCACCCTAGACTGGAGTTCACAAAAAAAACCAAACCAGAAGATGCTACTTCAGCACAGCTGAGAAATCAGATGGTTAGGAATACGTAATAAACACAGAATTTATTTTGCTACCAACTTTTTAATATCCTCACCCCAAAATAACCGGCAGAAGTGGCACCATTAGAACACAACTGAAGAATGGACTTCATAAAAACAATTTTATGACGAGGGCTCTCCCATCAGGAAGCATTAAGTGCTATTAACCAGCCCCAAAAGTAATGAATATACTAGCCAGGAGGGGTAAAGATTTTAATGACTTACAGTTTGTAGGTCAAGCTTCCTTAGTGCCTCAGTGCCACACTGCTGAAACTCAGTCAGTGAAAATGCGATTATAAAGGGGTTGAGAATGTCTCTGACTCTCAGCAGGGAAGCATCTGAGTCCACTTCTAAGCAAAAGTACCTAAAATTTATCAAAGTAATTTGATGACTGGAATTCTTCTGATCTGTGACAGAGAAAGAGCAGATTTCTTCATTTAGGCAATGATGATATGAGGTGATAATATGAGGTTAAAGAAAAAGAAAGACTTTTCTAAGGACTACATATATACAGCATGTTGCCAAGATTCCTTCTTTAAACCTATTTGTTCTATTTTTTTCTTTTAAAGGGATTAAATAAAAGGTATTATTACAATGAATATTTTTCAAAAAGTTCCCTCTTCCGGATACACTTTGTAAACATGGAAACACTGTGAGGGTATCTCCTTCATTGAACTTCAGTTTAGATCTCAAAGATGAAATCTGGTCAGCAAATTGTAACATTTAAACAAATAAAAAGGCCTTTGAAATTAACAGTATTGATGTTAGTGTATCAGTAAAATTCAGGGAACTAAGGATTTCATACAGAAAACAAAAATGAGCATGAGAAAAAGAAGGGGAACTTAATCTTTGTATTCACAGATGAAATATAATCAAATCTTAATTTCTCCCAAAATATGCAATATAAGCATTGGTTTCATTAGTTTTTTATTGAATGAATATGACAGCTAGGTGCACTTTCTAGGCACCGTATCTCAACATACGAACACAACATTAGAACACAAAGGCTGTACGAACAATGACAAAGTTTGAGTTCCCAAAAGGAGGAATATAACCCGGTTAAAAATACTTAAGGGTTATACATTGTGTATTAAAGTTTTAAAGCTTTGGGAGAGATGGAAGAGTAGCAGATGCAAAAAACAACAGGGGGCAGATTTTGTATCAAAGCCATAAAAATATACAGCCATTTTAATGGGCAATTATTCTTTGCATTTGTGCTGTGGTTTGAATTTGTATGAGAGCGCCATATGCCTCAAGAAAGGTGTGCCATCAAAATGGAAGAACAAATCCACCTCTCATCGCTCCTGATCTCTCCTCCTCTGCGCAAACTAGCAGGTCATCCACCATCACAAGTTTTCAAATGTTTTAGGGCAAAGAATTTTAATGCTACATCACGTTTGAATCAGTTTATAGCTAATTTACTGCAACATAGTTGAACTGTTTGAAAGGCAAGGAGACACATTTACATTATTCCCATAGTTTAGGAGGATCCCTGTTGAGGAAACACTGCAGAAGTGCTGGACAATAAATTAAAACCAAAGAGATACAATGAGTAACATGCTGAGAAAGGCTAAGCAGAATAATCTATATGATATTATCTAAGATTTCAGGAACAGAATCAGGAGTTTATCCCAATGTATGCTGTGTCGTGCGTTTTCCCTACACCATAATGGTAATAAGTAGTATGACTTGACAGTCTTTAAAAGCTTTGTAAAAACTGCATTGAAGAGGGTACGCGCAGATCTTTGAATTTAAATACACAGGCCAAAGTACACTGCAAGTACAATTTAAGTTCTGTTACTACAGATTTTAACATAAACAGGCTTTTAAATTATATATATATGGATTCTTAAAATTTCAGAGTAAAAAAAATCTTTAGAAAGTTCACAATGTTTAAAAATCGGAAGCTGAAAATCTATTTTCTCACCTGTCACTTTTGTGAGACGATTATTCCTGGGGATCTAGTTGTGATTTAACTGAATTCAAAGGAAATTTGCCATATATGTCACATAGTCAAAACCGGTCCCTTCTATTTCTTTCATTCACAATTTATTGGGTTTTTTGAAACACATACTTAAAATCAGAAGAACAATTATTTCCTTACTATTATACAAAAATAGATGTCAGTATTAAACCCTGTTGTTTAGGAATGAATAAATCTGCATTTTGGACAAACCGTTACTTCTAGGACATTCTCATTTGAAATGCATTGAAAAGGAAAACAAAAATCTCTAATTAATGTACAAGTCTAATCACCATTCTCCACATGGAAGAGTAATTTTTCACTGTTCATTTGCTCAGTGTAATCTCCAAACTGACATAACAGAAAAGCAATGGCCTATAAATCTGCTCTCATTTGTTTCTTTAATATTCATATTCCATTGAACTACAGCTGCTTGTTGCTGCAGTCTATTACAACATGCAAAACTGTCGATAAAAATACTATGAAAGGCAAGATGTGTTTCTTCATGGCTCTGCGTGCCATTTATTTTGAAAAAAAAATAACAATAAATGACTCATGGATTGTCCCTTGGTTTGCTGCACGCTGGGCGATTAGTGATTAATTACCTTGCTGCAAATTGACATGGCACAAGGAAATTGACACAGCTCTGATTAATTAACTTTTTATGTGAGACAGTTACTTACAAAACACTGCACACTGTAATTGAATCCCTTTACACAACACTACTGCATTAAGTTTCCAGTCAAACCCAAATTAGCACAAAATTTTACATAAATTTGGTGAAACTTTTTATAATAAGCTGTACCCTGAAAGATTACGTAAATATTTCTAGAAAGAGAGGACAGCTGCTTTAAGACACCGTTTTCAACTATTTCATCCTCAGACATATGAAACATTTGTAGGATTTTTCCATACCAAATCACCAACGTAGTCAAGTGTACTCTAAAAAACCATTCAGTAAAAAGCAACCTCCTATTTCATGTGCTTATTATTATGTTAAATTATAGGGAAGACACTTTACTGCTCCAACAAAAAATGCTATTTGGTTCCCTTTACCTTAAATTTGTTTCCAGATCTAATTAATCTACTGTTTCAACAATGACTTGCACCTACTGAATGCACACTTCGATTTCATTAGAGTTATTTTAAGTATATAAATAATTACTCACTTTCTCTGCCCTCCTTTACACCAATACACCAATGCCACCAATGCCATGTCCTCCAATACACAAACCACCATTGGTTTCTATGTGCACTGATACCATCATAGGCCAGGAATTTGTAACCTTTGGAGTAAAATCTTGATGCCAAAGCCTGGAAACTATCTCATCTTTTTGCATAAACTCTTTCAACATGAGGGTGACTGAGCACTGGCTCAGGTACCCAGAGAGGCTGTGGAATCTCCATCCCTGGAGATACTCAAAAGCTGTTTGGATGTGGCTCCCGGGCAGCCTGCTCGAGGTTACGCTGCTTGAGCAGGGTGGGCGGACAAGGTGACCTCCAGAGGTTCCTTCCAACCTCAGCCACTCTCAGATTCAGGCATTTGATGGTTTTGTGATTATCACAAATTCCCATATATCTCGCCCTACTTTTACAGGACTGTATACGCAGCCACCTGAGTCCCTCAGACATCAAGAGATATCTCTTACCCCGCAGAAAAGAAAATGAAAGATGTGGATGGATAAAAAAAAATAATTGAGAATATGTCTGTAAAACTATGTAATTACATCAACCTCCGACTTTGAATAAAAAAAATGCTATTATCGATGGTCAAATTACTTAGGGTGTACTTAGTAACAAAATAAGAGTACTGCATAGCTGATGTTACAAAGAATACAAAAAGTTGATGTACAAAAAATAGTTGAATTTTCACAAAAGAAACAACTAACAAACAAGAAAGAGCTCAGTAAGTAAAAACAAACAACAAAGCAGCTAGGCCAATGAAGGAAAAGGAACAACAGAGATCAGAGAAGCCACATCTGCTCTTAAATTAAAGAACAATCTTCAAATATAGATGATCAAACTGATCAATAACTTGTCTTGTGTTCCTGCTTGCTGGATATCCACAAGTTCCAAGCAAATGGAAAAATTCTCCTGTGTCTAGCTAAACACCGTTTCCGAGACAAAGCAAAAAGGACATGGTTGTGGAAAACTAGACGAAGAGCAGCGCTACTCTACAGAGATGACAAAATTTAGTAATTGGAATCTTTATGACAGTCAGTTATGTGGTGACGAGAAGTTCTGGCCGGATGACACAAGGATTACTAAAACTCAACAGAATTACTAAACTCTAAAAAAGAACATCGTCAGAACGTTGTTGGTTTGGGACCAATTTAGGCAGGAAGCGACCGAGGAAAAAACCAGCTATTTAACCTAATCCAAGCCATAACAGAAAAAATTGTCAAAACAAACAGTAGTACGTGCAAAGACTCCTATAAATATTAAAAACGTCAATCCCTCAAAAGTACTTACTATTTGTGAAATTCAGGTTGAAGAATTTTGCTGTATACAACATGGTTTTAGGAGCCATGATTTATTAACAACTGTCACACAATGCAAGGAGAGTGACACTAAAATCTTTTTTCTGAAACCAAATCTTACAGGCTAAGCTGAAAACCACAAAACGAACAACTTTACATCTGACAGACAGAATGACTTGAGATGTAATGTCAACTGTGTGCGCCTACCTACTGAAAACGACTAGCACAGCACCTAGAATACAACGCTAAGGAAACATCCTTAGCCGGCATATAGGACTCCACACAAAGGATCCTATCTACAATAACATCATAGATCATGATGCAAAAAAATGCTAAATGTAATTCTCACTGTGCAGCTGCATACTGAGAGGAGTGAGTCCAAATAGTCCTATTGTCCCAACTCATCGTTTAATCACGAGTGCTACCAGCGGCCGAGCGCCGTATCTCCATTAACAGGAAAGCGCTAAGTGAGGTGCCCAACTGCCCTTGGTCAAACTTGATTTTTATTGTTTGAATTAAAGGACAAAGACACTCCTCACAATTTGCTGTTAAAAATATTATGCGCACATTTCCAGTCCTCTCCCACTACCCTGGTGTAGGGTAGTGTGTAAGTTAAAAAAAAAAAAAAATCAGCAGCACACAACTCAGGTTATGTCTGTCTTTGTAAAACTCTTCAGTGCGCCGGTTCAGACACGCTGCACCATCACTGAACAGATTAAGGGAGGAATGAGTATAAACAGCAAGGCGCTTAAAAACAGGTTTGCAGGAGTGAAATGAAACCCGTATTTACAGATTCTGGGCAACTACAATACATGTTACTGATGTCTTATTATTCACCATTTAAAATACTGATGGACAGGAGGTAAAAGGACAGTTATCCTGAAAACAGTCACAGAAGACGACTATACAGTGATACAGACCACAAAAAATGTTTTAACAAGAATTCCAGGCAGTGCTACCAAAAAACCCAAAAGAGGATCACTTTCCAGTTTAAAAACATAGATCCTTAAATCAAGAAGATAACATAATACATAAGAATATAATTTTACTCAATTTTGCTGATTTTGTATTGTCTTTATAATTATCTGTCTTAGAAGTCAGTTGGGTCACCCTGCGTTCCCAGTTGTGTAACTTTGTTCAAAATATGGCCTCTGGTCCACACCGATGGGCCAAAACACTGTTTAAAAACCTTCTGAAGACATTTCCTTTTTCTCTGGAGGCGATACATGATTTTTCAACCTTTTGTACTTCTATATACGGGGGCAAAAAATAACAGAAAGCCACTAGTAAACTTCCCTTTCTACTTATTATTGGCATCATCTTTATTTTAACTTCCATGTAAACTGACTGTATTTTAACATGCATACAAGGAAAGGTACTTTCCACAGTATCCCTGGGTTACTACCAGGTGATTCACTTCATAAATAAAGGCAATTAATTAATTCAGGAAGCACATTAAAAAGATAGTTTGCCTCCTAAATGTTCAGTAATGAGGTTTTGGTATCCTGGAAGTGGTATGTGTGATTGGTCTAATCAGATATATGGCCAGTTCCCTTTGGGCAGGATTTTTGCCCTGTTTTCATTCCTGACTTTCAGTCCTACAATGGTTAAACTGGCTTAATCACAGAACTCCTTTCCAGGGGTGCTCTACCCTTTGTGAAGCAGACAAAACCACAAACATGTAAATAGAATCTACTAATACATATTTTAATTATGATTATGACCAGCCATTCCATTTTATTTTAAGAGAAAACAGACCAATTAAAAATTTAGTTTGCAGAAACCTTTTTACATTTAACTCACAAGTACAGTAACACAGGCAAATTATACCATATGAAAACTCGTTCTTCAAACTGTTCCTGACCCATCTATCGATTCAAAATGGCAAGCTTATGAAACAGTCTCTCCCTTACCAATAATAGTAAAATCACAACAAATAATTAAAAAAAAAAAAAACCTACAACAATAAAATCACAACAAAGTAATCGCAGATGTCATCACAATAAAGCATATGCCCATTTTGATTGAATATGGTCAATCACATCTTACATAAGAAACCCAGAAAAGGATATACCAAATGTCAGGAGTACCTACGCTTCCGTTGCTTGGAGGCTCAGGATAGTACTGGGAGAAGACTATCATCATTACAATATAATTTTCAGGTAATTACATGTGTGCAACAGATTAAACCTGACAAAATCAACTGAATCAAGGTTTCTAAACTGAGTGTTTCCAATAATTATTCTGCTCAGAAGCACACTTTGAATCACCTTTTGAAAATTTATACTTTCCCCGTGTAATCTTTTTGGTACTGGAAATATCCGAGAATATAATAGAAATGTCAAATGTCTTACTTCAATCCATTAGTAATGCCACATAAAAATAAAACCTGGAATGTCTTCACTGAAAAAAGAAACACAGAAATAGTTCCATACATTTTTTAGGTAGTTTACTAACATTCCTAAGCCAAGTAACCTCCTTCTAAGGGAGGATATTCAACAGATGTATTGAATAGACAATTTTTCCTTAATTTTCATTTCTGTAGTACAATGAGTCTTCAAACGGGCTAAATTCTACTACTGGATGTGGTATTTATACTGAGTATTTATGATTTTCCTTATGTATTCCATGCCTATCAACAGTGTCCTGAAATATCCTTCACCTATGAATCAAAACAAGACACCCACAGGAAACAAAAAAATCTGTTAAAAAACAGTACGTGTCTAACATACATACGTAAGTGTTGTTAAGTTTTCAATAGAGAACATAGATAAAAATCAAAATTCCCATATCATGTAATTAACACTGCAAGCTTCTGATATAGATTTTCCTTCTCTCCTGGCATATAATGTGTGGATCACTAGGATTATTAGGATAATTTTGGAACATTTCTAGTGCCTGCTCTGAAGTAATGGAGTGCCTTTTCCTGATTTGCTTTAAAAAAGCTTAAGCATTAAACATATTTCTTGTCAAAAATACTACAAGAACAAAGGCTTCCAGGGAATTTTCTGAAAGAACTGCCTTCCCACCTTTCAAAAACATCTCATCTTTGCCTTGTTGTTTTCTGGTTGCTCATAAGCTAAAATCCCAGGGCAACATAGTTTATTGTTTTAATATCTGTCTGACGCAAAGCAAAAGTATTCTCTGGTGAGCGCTTATCTGTCATAGGTACTTCTGCAAAAGGAGTATCAAGACAAATAAGATGTTCCAGGGCATATCATGGGATTACAAATTTAGCACTGACTGAATTCTGTTTAAAAATAGTTGAAATGATAAATACAAAAAATATCTACATTGATATTTTGAGGATGGAATCTTGAAGATCACAGGGTTTTAAATATTTTAATTATAAAGGGTTTATACTGTTTTAGTATAAATCGAGAGTGAACACAAGTCCATAAATGGGACAAACAAAATAAGAGAAAAAACTATTCCTAATGGAAACAATTAAAACAGTAATATTCTAGTCTACTGATACAACGGACTGTTAACTTACTTTGTATTAATTAAACTCAATGTAATGGCATTTTCTATATTAAATGAATAACCAGTGATCTGGAAATTCATTTAGACCATTAGGTTAATTACAGAAACTGATGGAAGTTTTATCAGACAATTACAATTAAAGAACAAGAACAATGTGGGACAGATTTATAAGCATTTGTACCACCTCAATCATGTTTGCTGAATTCCACCGCCACTTCTTCCAAAATTGTAATCGATATATCAATTAAAAAAAGGGCCATCAACTTCATCTGCCCTTCGCTATGGTAAAATAAAATAAATTAATATCCAATTTCTGCATTTTCATTTTTTTCTTCTTTTAGTTCTATCACTTTGCTGCAATATGAAAGATTTATTTATTTTTAATAAAAAATTAAGATTTATGGGGAAAAAGCACGTATATTATGGAACTGATAAGCACGCTTACTGAAGATGAAACAACTCCAACATTTAGAAAATGTAAGCCAAAACTGACATCAGTTTAAAATGTACTCATTCAAGTCAAGGAGAAATTCTCTTTTATGGACATGCAAACATTTCGGAAATATAGGCACTCATCTGCGCACCATTCTGAAAAAAAGCATGCAGCAATTTACTACTTTACTGTCTATTTTGGCTCTTCAATCCAGTGAACTATCCTTTAATACACGCTCAGAAAAATCTACCAGTAGTTACATACCTGCTAACTCAAGTATCTTTACATAGAGACAAAAAAAAAAAAAAATAAAATCTAAAAGTTACAAATATCAAAACTTTGATTTAGAGAGTGAAAAACATTTATCTGCCTTGGAACTTCCATTAACATTTGTAATCTCTCTCCCATTGCCTTTCATGGGACTTGGGTATGCACGCCTGTAATTTTCCAAAAAATGTGATGCCCAGCTTTAGGCTGGCTTCCTTGCTGCACCAGCTCGTGCTTCGTGAGCACAAAGTTGTTCTCTACTGGCAGGTGCATCTCCTTTTCCATCCCCTGCCCCATGAAAGGGCAGGGGAGGTTATGAAGAAGATGGATCCAGGCTCTTCACAGTGGGAACGCAAGGGACAATAAACAGAACTTGAAAGAAGAGGCTGTTGGGACGTTCAAGTATTGGAACAGATGACCCAAAAGGTTGTGCAGTCTCCATCCTTAAAGGTGCCCTCTGCAACCTGGTCCTTCCAACGTGAATTATTCTATGATTCTACAACCTCACGTCTTCCTTTCTTCACATGTTTTAGCTCCCATTGGCTTCCATTTCATTCACATTTTCAGGCACTTCTACATTACAGAAAAAAGGGGAAAATAGGCACTAAGCCGTTTTTTAAAAGTCCTTGCACAAATTCAGATTAGTATTTTCGCCTTTTTTACCACACATACCCAGCTACATTACTGTCCTTTATAGAACAGTGATACAGATATTCAGTGACAGAACTTCTTTCTTCTTTGGAGTCTTCCTTTTGTCCAGCAGGGTCTTGATATTCTCACAGATCCTATTCTCGAGTGACTTCAATTGCGAAAAGTTCCAAAATCTTTCTGGACACATTTCTTACTTAACAGTAGACACAAATTTCTCCAGGATTTTAAAATTTCCTGTGGAAGCAATTAGTCTAAAGAAGCGGGGGCAAAAAGAGACTGTCAGTAATGTGCAGCCAAGTGGAGTCACTAAGGTCCAGTGAGATACCACGGGCCTGCAGGAAGCTTGCAGTAAATGCTCACTGACTCACTGGGACTTTGGGTACTCTAAACTTTACTTTCTGGATGTATCGCCTTCCAATGCTTGTCTACATTCTGCATTAGGATAACAACGAAGGATTTAACTGAAATCAGTTGTATTAGTTCTGTCCTTGAGATGCCAACGCTACAGGAATCTACAGGAGCCAAGACGAGACCATGAGCTTTCTTACTGTGGTTGCCTCCGTAAGTCAAAGAATCCCACCAAGGCCCGCGAACACATTTGCATGCCGAAACTATGCTTTCTACATAACAAATTATCTATTCCCAGAATAGATGTGCAAATGAAAAACTGATCCAGGTCCCATCTTCTGCTTCAGCGTAAGAGAACAGATGAGGCATGAGCGACTATTGCTACTGATTTGTTCCACTGCTTGCAGAAGAAACAGCTCATTTCTTTCTGTGTTATGCGAAGGGCCAGAAGTGATGGAAGGAAGCAGAGCCACGTTTCCATCTCCTGACATATGCAGAGGTGTAACTAATCATAGTACTGGGAAATGTACAATGTGATACACAAAATATATCCTGGGGAAATAAAACATCTGAAGGGAAAGAGTAGCTCCAAGAAACGCACTCTTCTTTCTGACTAGCCAAAAAGATGGGGCACAAGGTTCAGAGTCATCAGAGACTACTAGTGACCAATCCAATTAACAGTCAAAAAGTTAAGTAAGAAATAAAGCCAGCCAAATTAAGAAGCACATGTTTTATAACCGTGTTTCAGTCCTTCATTCCTTATAGAACATAACTCGGGGGAAAAATAGAGTCAACTTAAAGATAACATTTCTAAAAACAGGGACTATGCCCTTTCCAAGTATCTGAAAACTCCTAAATGCCATCAGCATTTAATGAAGTCCAAACCTCTCAGACAGCTTTAAAAATCTCAGCTGACTCTTTCCCTTCTGTTAAAACAATCACAAATTTAAAACTTCTTAATTCTTACATTGTAAGCTGTTCTGAAATATTGCAGGTTACAATACTGGCAGTAACAGAATAAACGATTAACAAAACTTTCAAAGGTGAAGGCTGCAATATTGTTGTCTACATGGAATGATAACAGTAAAAGCATCAGTCTCCCAGACATTAATGGTGACTTATCAGTTATCATTTCAATATTACGAAGGGGCATTAAAAATTAAGTATAGAAGATCTTTAAAAGAGTGAAAGAAAGGAAATGAGACAAAAACTTGAGCATCATTTCTATTAACATCTCATTAGAATTTCCTGTAGAAATGGAACTATTTTACATCTTCATTGAAAGTTTCATAATAAGAAGAAATAAAAAACCTAATTACAATCATTAGTAATTACAGTGACTTTGTATTATTCGGATTTGTGACGCTGTGGGGGAAACTACATTTTGGCAATATGGAATAGCAGACATAATAAAAGAAAAATCATGACTTGCAGACACACAGATTCCACAAAAGCGTAACAATTTCTACTGCAAGGGCTACTAGCAATCTCTGTTCTGAAACTGTGTATTACACATTGCCCAGTGGGAGGCAGATAGGCAAAGTCTGTTTACTTATGTATTTGGCATAATTGAAAACAAACAGGTGTTTGTTAGGATATCATTATTCAAGGAGCACCACCGCAAAATAAGATTCTTCAAAGGGATTGACTCATGAGACATAATGGAAACAGTGAAGTATAGAGCTCAGCTAGCTACACAACGACTATCTAGGGATTTAATAATAGTGGAAATACTGTACGATGTGAACAGCAACCCCAGAAATAAATTTCATAGGTTAGAACTCAGAGAGATAATAGGAACAACAGGGTAAACTTAAGAAAGGCTTTATTTCAGGCAATTTCCAGAAAATAAACCACAAACACTGTCCCCTCTCCTCCAAAAGAAGCTCCCTAACAGTGAGATGAATGAAATGTTTGGATAATTTTCCAGGAAAATAATTTCAGTCCAAGATTGGTATTTCAGTAAAAAGACCAGTATTTCAGTCAAAAAGGAACAGTGCACTAAAAATGTCCTATAGGGAACACTGACGTAGACAGTAAGTATTTCATCTCTACGTTACTAAAAGGATTAAAAAAGAACCCCACTGCTTGGGAAAGGTGAAATAGTAAAAAAATATTCTTGGAGCATCCAGAAGCACAAGCAGATATAATTGATAATTTCATTTCCAATTTAAAACACTTCATCCATTTTGTTAGTTCGCTGTGTATTTGTAGACTCCCGATTTGAAAGGAGATCCCATATTTATACTGTAAGAGCAGCAGCTCTAGGGATGCTATTCACAGCCTTTGACAGGAGAGTTACAAGACTGTAGAGAGGATCACTACGGGCCTCCTTTGTCCTCAATTCCTGGTTTTAATGCGTAAATGAAACTAGTTATTTTACTAGTCTAGATAAGCTTTAAAAGAGCAGAATTGCATTCTAGATTGACTACAATCTTCATAAAGAGCACATCAGATAATGTTGTTAAATCAGACAACATAAAGTATTTTCTTTGCAGAGGACTGCTAAGAACACATAGCAAACGCTGCTCTTCTCTCAGCCTAATTCAGCGAGCAGCAATTATTACCATTTCATTCGGCTGGAGGCTTCATCTCACTAGATTTCACAACGGGCATCAGTGGTACCGCCAATACAATCTAAAACACTCTCAGAAGAATCAGTTCTGCTTCTGCTGCAGAATTTTACAGGAGACATTGCCACTTCAAAATTTTGCACAGAAATACGGCTGATAGCCATCTATGGGTTTAGCTTGTCTTTGCTATTTTAGGAGGGCAGCTTTTTGTAATTAAAAATACCCATTTGCATGCAGTCTTTTTCCTTTTCTAAGAAGACTTCGTATCTATTTTCTTCCTGCTACAATCAAATGGTGGCGTGATATGAGACCTTTTGTTTATTAAATCAAAGTTGCGACCAGGAATGACAAAGAAACACAATTTAATCTTCTATGCAAAATGCCGACTGTCCAACAGTACTCGATTCCAAAAGCTTTCAGTGTTACTGATTTTGACCAATTCCGTAGAACACTGCAGTACAGGCATCTTTTTTTTTGTTTGTTTGTTTAAATAAAATATACTTTTGAGGATAAAGATGCAACTAAACCCACCAAATTAGCCGTTGACATTACTTACACATGTTTATAAATACCACATTGACAAGAGCTATTGGGAAAGTTTACAGTTTTAGGGGGCTAAATTCACATTAATGTGCTTTTGTCACAAAACAAAACAAGAAAAGAGCTGTAACACTAGCTTACTTGTGGATGTGTATACTAGTGAACTGGGGGCACTGTACACGGGAGATCCCTCCTGGTTTGCCTGGCACAGCAGCACCCTGCCTACAAGAAAGAGAGAGAGAGTGGTATCTGGTTTTGGAACACTCCAACTAAACCTTGATTTTCATCTCACAACAGCAATCAAGTCATAACCACAGCAGCGCGGAGAAGCTGGGGCACTTTTTGTCCTTGGACTTCAAAGCAGAAAGAGCCCCAATAAACAGGTACAGTTTTACATTTGACAAAGCAAAACACAAATATCCCCCAAAACACATATGCCCTTTTTATCACCTGGGGAAGCCGGTGGATGACCTGAGTGTTCCCAGTGCTCCTCAGTCCCTTGCCCAGTTGCTCTCTCCCCCTCTCCGCCCAGTCCCCTCCACACCAGAATCTGCCTGATTAGCCATGCTGCTATCAGGAGCAACCCCCCTCTTTCCCACCCCCTTCTAACTTGCCCTCTCCCCAGCTGTGGCCGGACTGGGAGCCTGCTCCAGCAAACACGGCACAAAAACCAGACTGGAGAGCTCCCATGCACAGATGTTAGGCCAAGTATGGTCCCAGTTATATTGCTTAAATTGACACCGGTGCAAGTGAAACTGAAATATTATTAATACATGTCAAGATTTCGGTATTTTTTGCTCCAATGAGAAATAAACACACGCTACTTTCCAGTATATAAGCTGAATTCAGGATTAAGAACAAAACCAAATAAAAGAAATTAAACCATTTTTTTAAAGAAAAAACAAAATTAGTAAGTCAATTTAAAACAACACTTTTGCAATGCATGTTCATTTTGAACAAAACACAGAAGTTTAGGCTCATTTCCTTTTTTTTTCAAATGAGCTTAAATAAGATGCCTTACTATTTCAACATCTTTCTCACAATTATATTTAAGCAGTCTTAGCTGAATACAGATTGCACATTGATTAGAGATAGAAACACCTATGCTTTCATACTACGAAAAAAAATAATTCTGCACTTCGGGCATACCATTCACCAGGAAGAGCAGGATGCGACACATCTGCTTTGCAGATATATGTGTCTATACCTGTATATACACACACAAAATTATACCTATACATACACTGACATACTTCAGGCTGTCAGGATTTGTGAAACACACAAATACAAAAATATTGCATTTACAAGAAGATTTGTGAGACTTTAGAAGTTGTGCCTTGACTTATAAGAAATGTAATTCAACAGAGTTGAGTCTAACATGCTCGGAAGGATAAGATTAATTACAACCGGTAGGCGTGTTTTCCATATAGCATTACAAGAACGATTCTCAACTTATGTTCGGCTACCTGACCAGAGTTCTTTCAAAACACGGTTAAAGATTTTTTTCTGTCATTAACCAGTGCTTTGATTATTGCTTGCAGCTATCTGTTGAAGTAGAAACACAGGAAACACTGAAGGAAAATAATTCTTGTAAATTTATGCAGTTTAACTAATACTGTGAGCACTGGAAATCTCATAAAATATTATGCTTCTAACTTTCCCAGACAATAGCACACCCTTAACTAACAGGATGTGGAGAGGCTTGCTTTTTTCCAGCCATCCACTACTAATCTGAAAGATGAAACAAGCTAAACCCCCCCCTTTCTCCCCTTCTTACTTTAAGATAGCACATTATTGACGATATCGATATCTATCTCTCTTAACCTTCCAAAAAAATCCACAGCTGGAAGCTCTTAAATGAACATATACCTACTGAGAACCCAACGGCAAGCATCATTTTGAGGCTAGTAGATAAACAGGACCTATCAACGCACTTAGCACCGAGAATGTGTACGTTGGAATATGGATGTATTTAACACCACGGACGCTCCTACACTTGTACTATTATAGAAACCTGAAAATGAGAGTGAGCTGAAGGCATAGAGACATTCATCCAGCTGAGTGAAATGAGGAAAGAAAAAGAATTACTACAATCAGTAATTTTCATTATGCTTTAAGAATAATGTAGCTATAACGACTTCAAGTATATTTAGTAAATACATAAAGGTTTTTAGAAATCAAGTATTGTAGCTTATTTATATTATTCAACATAAATTCTAGACAATACTATGCTTGTTCCATGGTCCGTAGGTATTTTCATATTCTTTGCACATCACATTCTTACATTTTTCTGATTTCATCTCATACAAATCTAATTTTCCCTACTCGAGTCTTCTAATTTCTAATGAAAGTACATCAAAACAGATGCCTTTTTCATCCATGTTACTAGAGTGTATTTAATTTGTTTCCTAGAGCTTTCTAATTATGTTTTGACAATCTGCCTTCGAATTTGTACATAAAATTAATACTAACACCTAAACCACTATTATTGGATTATTTTTTTTTTTTTTTAGGAAAAATATGGAACTTTTTTATCTAATTTTGTGAGAAAAGATTATTTCTGCTGCATCTAATTTTGATATTAAAAACATTTAAATTGTATTTAATACAACTGGGGAAAGATCGAATTATTTACAATAAGATCTTCTGGATAAACTTCAGAACATTGAAACAATCTATAAATTCCCTAATGGGGAAAAAATAAAATAAATTCCTCTAGAATACCAAATTCTAGTATGACAGAATAAAGAGCGGCTTGGTTTTCTTTTTTTTAAGAAAGAGGATTTTAGTATAGAATTCTTACTATGTCTGTTCAAACTGTAATTTAATGACATCACAGAGCTGATGAACTTCAAAAAATTACAGTCATGCAAGAGTTCATCTTGAAATCTTCAGCATCTGATGTCTTCTCATTAAGAACGATCTGCATGCTTTTTCGCTTTTCTCCAATATAAGCATATTTTATATTTTAAAAATATATTTTGTTTGGCCGCGGCAGACACATCCCCAGCGACACAGGACTTTTGGGGACCATCAGCAGAAAGCCCCTCCTGACTCCCTCCGTCAAAAGCTTCAGAAAAAAATATTAGCATCTACATCTGCTGGGTGTACTCACTCCAGGCACAGAGGAGAGCTGTCTGAGCCCAGGGGCAGAAGGGAAACTGAGGCAGCCACGCTGCTGGGTGTGATGGGGAGAAGGGTCCGGGGTGGCCAGGGTGCTGGGGGCCGAGCACTGCCAAAATATTCCCCCCATCCACCGCTCACCCTCGGCGTACAGGCTGCCAGCACGGACAAAAACATAACTTTTCAAGATCAAAAAATATTCCCCCTCATACTTCTCTTCCTCCGATGTTTTCTCCTCCAGCCCATGATTAAACATGGACTGTTTGATCAGGTCCTTTGTCGAAGCACTGTAGTTATTTTGAGAAAATAATTACTCTGAAAAAATTCAGGACTGTGATGAAAATCATGTGAAGTCACGAATATATTTAGAGCACCAAAAATCCAGTTCCCAGGGGTTCCAAGATACTTGACAAAAAATATTTTTCTAATTTTCTTTTCATACTTTCAAAAGTAAGAGCTTTTTTGGTATGGTTGCTATTTACAAGACTTATATAAATTAATCTACAGACCATAAGTGGGAATACCAATTTAATAGTGATGATGCACAGACTACGCACTGGCTCATACGTGACACATCACAAAATCCACTGTATTTGTCAAATACTCAGGTAGGTAAGAAGTAGTACCCAGGACCAACAACAGGAGGAATTTCCAGTAAATCATAAAGGATTTTGAATGACTTCTCTTAAAAATAGCCTTTAGGTCTAACTGTAACCACTGTGTAGTCAGCACTACAGACAGCTTAAAAGTAAAGATCTGGAACAAGTTTAAAAGAATTTGCACAACTATTTGGAATCTCTTGTGGCGTCCTTTGTGGAAATATACATTGAAACATTTTCAGCAGAAAAAAAATTCATACCATTGGTTAAAGTTATGCCGCTGATGTAAAATTAACAGTGTTGCACGGCCTCGACCGTGGGAATAGCACTCTCCTGTCACAGGAAGCAGACGAAACGTTCAGAAACCTTCACTGCCAGAACTGTATAAAGTCACTATACTGGTACCAAGAACCTGAGTTTACAATGCGTCACCTTCCAGTATAGATGGCTTTAGTACCTTTGCTTACAGACAAAAAGTTTCCAGTGTACCATGCTGTTACTTATTCCCTCAAGATTTCTGGGGAATGACAAAAAGGAAGAGGACAGAAGTTGCACCGCACTATTCCGGTACCTTCCAGGGCAAATCCCCAGCAAGTTACTACGTGAGACCAAAGCGAAAAACTGATTTCCTACTTTCACTCGGGGAACCCTAAAAATGACAGCTCCATATAATCCAAAGATGACACTGGGTTCTATATAAGGTACAACTACCTCCATCAGAACAAGGGAGTAACCACATAAGCATTTTCAGTGGCAGAAACTAATCAAGTCAATATTCAGGACTGGTCTGCATTGGGTATTATAGTGTGCAGGCAGCTAAAATGAGAGTTTATAATATAGGAACTAAGGAAATTACTACCCACAAGGAGATTTCGTGACGATTACGGCACTCTAATCATTGGGCACTTAGCTTCCCAAGTAAAACAGCTCTTCTTTATACATATTTATTCTGTTGTGTTACCACAATCTAAAAGCTGCATTATTTATTAAATTCAATGTTTGTTATTTCATTTTCCCTTTCTCCCAATAGAGCTGGATGCTACAATCTTCTCTTGGTCATTCTGAGCACTGTTTTCCTTCGTACCTTTTGCAACATTATTCCTATTATCCTAAGTGTATTATTCCTATACACTTAATTCCTCTTCCATATACAATGCATGAAGAAAACTATAAGGCTGCATCTCTCATGAACACATCAGGAGATTTGCTAGTGTACCAAAGATCCTTGTAAACAATCCATGTCTGCTCTTGATTTTCTGTTCTAAAAGTGTAATTTAATATTGGCCTTTCCAGACAGAAATAGCATTATCTTTGATCTGGTCTGAAATATTGTTCTATGATGGGTTATTTCAAAATGTGTCACAGAAATGGATCAGAAACACCTAACTAAAAGGCTACTGTTGTACAATAATAGCATATGTTAGCTTCTACTGTCCCATCTGAGTTGAATACATAATAGTTCTTAAGTGTTCTCTTAGCCCTTCATTACCTATAGCCAACTACATGGCCTTACTATGCTTTTAAATATGCTGCTAATTCATTAAAAAGTGCTTCTTGCGCGCCTTCAGTTATTTGGGATCTTTCTATAGATGAAATAATACTCCTTCATATTTTAACACAACCATTCATGGATGGTTGTGTTGACACATTGCATTGTTTCATCCATTAGTAACAAGGAATGAAGTAGCCTTATCCAAAAATACACAGCTCTTTTCTTCCAGTATGTTAAAAATACCAACAAAACGTACATTTAATTCCCTCAAAATTATATATGGAATTTCACTTAAACAAGAGAATTGCATGGCAGGAAGGAGAATCTAAAGTAGTTCACGTCCAAATGTGAGTTCCTTAAGTCCAATTCGGTATCTATATTACCTTCTGCCAGCAAACCTGAAATACATTCAATTATTGAATAACCTGTATATACTTTCCACCGGTAATGAGAATCTACGCTCTAAACATACACTTACACTTCTGTAGTAAGTCCCCAACCCATGTATACTCTCACACAGGTTAATAAAAACAGGGAGGGGGAAATAAAGACTGGAGTGGTGGAGGTATGTGTCTATAAGGCATTTTATGGGATCTCTTTATTCAAAAATTCTATTTAAAATGCCAATTTTCCTTCCATCACTTTTCTAAGCATAATGCATATTTCTTTATTACCACCTCTCAGAGTGTCACCAAAACACTTGGTGAACTTAGGTGATGACTCAAGCAACGGCAACGCATGTTACAACACACACAATTTGTAAGTCATCCTTCCAATTATTCTTTCCTGGTCATATCATTCCAGGCTTTTGGGAACCAGAGCTCTCCCAGCTGTTACCTACATTCAGTGTCCAGTATACCAAGTCACATACTGGGGTTGGTAGGTGTTTATATCATGCAAATGAAACTCGGATGAGTTACAAAGTCTGCAGCTCCGGTAAGAATTTTGTGTGATGTTCTCTTAATTCCCTTTCTCCCCACCTCCTCCTTCATCACAAGGTAACAAGGGTTTCTCCTTCTCCAGGACCTGACACACCATACACGACCAATCAAACAACTTACCATTATGTACCACGGTGCCTTAGACTGGGAAAGACCTTGCAGCTAGCACAGGAGCTGGGAAGCAGCAACTTCTTCTAAGCTCTGCTCCCACGCCAACATCCTTTTCCTGCTTCACAACACCATGACTTGCTTTAAAGCTTCACCTCCTTCATCAATGATGTACATCCACCACTAACCCATTACAATTCTCAGATTGCTTTAGGAGAAATAGCTTGACAATGCAGCACGGCATAATCGCCGGGGTTTAGTGGCAAATTTGGCTGTGCCATGGTACTGTTGGTATGTGGCAACGTGATGGCAGCTTAAAAACACACACTGTGTGACTGCCTTGTTTCTATTTTCACTAGCATGCCAATCTGACCATAGACGGGCTGTATTTCGCAGGAACAATTTATGTAATGTTTCCGTTTACCATGTGGAACAGTTGCAATAAACCTCCCTTTCCAAATATAATTTAGAAATGATTAATCAGCCACAGACATTCCCTGTCTTGTAACCAAAATGAAGCTACCATGTCAGAGAAACTCAACTCTGCTTGTACCAAAATACATCACAAGCCTGGAGAGTTTCCCTGTGCCTGTTCAGTGAATTTTTATCACTGGCATCCAAAGGTAAATCCTTATTCACCTACTGTCACCAAAAGACCTAACACTGGAAACACACTATGTAATCATGTAAAAAATTGGAGTGGTGCTGTCAGTACTGCCCATAACTGTAACTTTGCTACAAAATATATTTACTATATGACATCTATATACACACAAATGCAGGCGCAGATAAATTGGTATTCAGTGATATTCACTGACATTATCTATTACTGGGAGATGTCCCACTGAAGTTGTGCAGGACCTTTGAAAATCCAATCTTCATTCCTAATCTTTCTAGGTCCTCCGAGCAGACTGAAAGGTACGTAAATGATGGTTACTCTTGGTGCATTGCAACTCGATCGTGGTTCATTTGTAACTGAGAAACAAACATGAGAGAAATTCTTAAGTATAAATATAAACTCTGGGCTGGTATTATACTATTCTTGAAACGCAATACTTGAGAATATAGAAGATACATTTATATTCTGCTGATAAGTAAAATGGGTCGCATTCATACATCTGCCTGATGAATAAAGACTGCAATATGAATACAATCACAGCATAAATGAAACGGGGGCCTTTCTGCTCAAACACGAATACTACGGTTTCACCATGGCCCTGGAGGGATTACAAGCAAATGTGCTTATACTTCATCCTCTCATATTGTGTCAAGACACTATTTTCTGTTTAAATTACCTATTTCAGTAAATCGATAAGACAGAGATGCAAATCTAATGCAATTAGATGCAGAGATGCAAATTACTAATCCCTCAGTTCTATTTGCTTACCCCAATGGATGTTGGTTTTAACTTACAAATAAAATTCTATTCTGAAAGACAAGCTGAGAATATAAAAGAGCAAAAATTGAATCATCATTCATAACCCTGGCTTTAGTCAGTCTACTTCTTCCCTAGCCCATTCAGATTCCAGAATTTCAGGAGCACGAAAAAAATTGCCAAAAAGGAAAGGCAATGTTTTCAAACTTTCCAAACCACTCCTACTCGAAGCAGTTCTGTGCTCGGAGATTTCCCCTGAAACAGTTGTCACAAAGAAAATCTGACAGCACCAAACTGACAGAGAATGTGTACCACTGTCGAGCACAGCTTCATCTCCGTTACCTCCACACACGAGCAAATGAATGAAAACTCATTATTTTGAAATTTACTCTCAACAAGTATTATGAAATGCAGTTACAATGCAAAGGTATTGGGGATTCTATCATCCAATGCCTAAAATGGGAAAAAATGCAGATGAGAAACCAGAAAACATTAGCTATGTGTTTGGAATGCAATTCAACATAATCTTAAACTGCTTTAGCATTAATTTACAGACGTAATCAAGGTTTAATACACAGCAGAGTTGTTTTCCATTCCACTTAACTGTATTAACTTCACATTTCATATATCACTTTATTACTTCACATTTCAGAATAGTTTGTCTGCCTGACTGTCCATCCTAACGCGTGGATCTTCCTAACTTTGTCATTCTTTTAATCAGAGGAATTTATTCCTCTGCATAACTGCTATTAACTTATCGAGCATTGCAAATAGCCCCCCCAGTCCTGAACAAACAAGTGTTTTAGTGATGACCTTGTAGTTTGTCTTAAATTTTCCTCTGAGAGATCCTTAAGCCATTGCTTTTTCCCATATATCCATAGCTGATATTTGAACTGCAGTCTGGGTTTTATTCTGTCAGACAACCACCATGGTGAGACCATCGCAGTAGCTATACAACAGCTGGGTTTATACCCGGCCTCCGAACCTACATCACCCACAGTCTGGAGAGTTCTCTCTGGACCAGGTTTGTCTTGTCCCCTGAAGCAGACGACCCCACCACACGCTGTTCAGATCTGTCCAAAAGCCGATCGGCGTGACAAACGACAGCCGGCGTGCGCACGGAGCCTCTAGCGCAGCTCCCAGGGCAGCTTCTTGCGAACAGAATTTATTGCACGTGTACCAAACCTGCTCTGCGAACCCCAAGCCAGCATGTGGCAAGTGGAGATAATTTTCAGATTTACTTAAAACCCACGCTAACGCTGTAAACTAATGTAAAAACAAGGGGAGGCCAGGGACACAGTTTTGGAAAAAAAAATAAATCTCAGTATAATGTTTATAATTAGACGGTTTTAGGCTGCCAACATATTTATTTATTTTTGGTCCATCGCTAATCAGGAAGCCATAGAACACATTCTGACTAACCACCAAATGATGTTTAAATAACAGAAGTCCAAGCATTATTTTTCCTTGAAAAATTCTCTTTGTGAGTAAAGCACAGTACCTAACTACCTTTTTAGCCCTTTAAAAATCAATTATATCCACATTAAAAAACATTTGAACAAACATACAAGAAGTTAGAAGCGATGTAAAAGCAAAGAAAGGACAGTACAGCTCCTGCTTGATCAGAATGCTTTCTTTTGTTTTACTAAAGTAACATTTAAACAAACAAGGCAAACCATACTAGCTGAAATTAGAAGAAACATGGAAACGCGGCCAGCAGATCAAGAGCCGTTGTTATTCCCCCAACACGCACACACACTCGGTGCCAGCAAGATTGCACTTGAAAGACATCATCCAGTTTTTAAACCTACTGCTGCTCCAGTTCAACTGAAATGTGGGGAAACTGGAGTGGGTATGTTGGAGTGAAATCAAGATGGGCAGGGGTCTAGAGCTCATCTCCTGTGAAGGGAGGCTGAAGGAACTGAACTTGATTAGTCTGGCAAAGAGGAAGTGAAAAGGTAATCTTATAGCTTTTGCTACTTGAAGGGAAGTTACAAAGGTGATGGAGCCAAAGCCATCAAAGATGATGGGAAGAGTAGCAGATATAGAAATACAAAAGGTCAATGGCCACCAACTGCAGCTTGGACATTAGGAAAACACTTTTCACTAGGAAGGCAGTGCAGCACCGGCAAAGGCTACCCAAAGAAGATCATAAATCTCTGTCTTTGTTGTAGATGTATACAAATTTGCAGCTCACCTGATCTAGCACGGGTGTTAGTCCTGCTTCAAAAAGAAAGTTGTACTGCATGAGCTCCAGAAGTCAGTCTCCCCACATTGCTATGATTTTGTTAAGAAGTGTCTGTTCCGGTGCCAAAAATCTTACTGGACGGGTGTGAAATACCCAGGTTAGAGAATGATCACCACTACATCCCACAATGATTATGCTAGATCAGTGTGGGCACTGCTCAACTGTATTATACCAGCTCACCGGGGAAAAGAGAAGGATTATTGAACAATGTTCCTTCAAACAAAGGCAGCCTCGAACTAAACAAAGGCACGTAGCGGAGATGAGCAGGACTACTTGAGTAGTTGGCAATTCAGCTGAACAGATCATTTGACTACAAAGCTGAATGTCGAGATGTAATCTGAATACTTTAACTTGGTGACCACTGACTGTAATGCAAGAATGGGACCTTCATGTTGCCCCTACAGTCTCATCCTGCAGTCATTCAGGTGGCCTTTTGATTTTGAAATAAAATTTTCAAAGTCATCTAAAGTGCGCACCTAAGGCAGAGTACAAGAAGACAGCAAGCATGCTACTCTTCTCACAGGTGTTATCCGAGTTTCCAACCATTTGCAGCTCAAGGACTTCCTAAGACCAAAGCAGCTTCTGCGTATTTAGTAACGGTCAGTGGATTTCTCTCCTGTGAGCTAACGATCATGTGCTTTTAACGCATATGGTGTTCTCCGCTAGAGTAAGGTACTAAGTCAACTAAGTTGCAATCATAATCACACATTTAATTATGATTATACCTGCTGCTGTATTCATCCACCGACTCACAGAACTTGTGTTAAAGTAGAATTCAGGCTTACTCACACACAGGAATTTATCACTCCAAGCCTACCTCACACACACTGCTTTATCTTTGGGTCAGACATTATACAACCAGCAAGTTTACCTAAAGAAAACAAGAAATTTTCACAAGGGCTACCCAGCAGGAGTACCACTGAGGAAATTTATTACCTAGCAGTTCAAAGGGAAAACCAGGGTTTTGAGTTAGGGCCTCAGAACGAGGAAAGGCATCTTACTCCTTTGTACAAAACATGCAAGGCATACTGGAGGAACACAGGCTAGAGAACTTTTACCATTTATTGGCCCTACTTCCTTCCTTTCAATTCCTACTTAAATACACTTTTTCTGTTCTTCTATGTATTACTTCATTTCTACATGCTTCTTCCATCCCAGTCCAGCTAATATAACGATTCTCTACCTTGCCTCCCTGCCTCAACTTTGTGCTTTGCACCCATGCCAGCTCTATCAACTTGTTGGCACTTTTTTGTCATCTCGGAGTACTCTTTGTCTACATACAGTAACTACAGGTGTGACTTCTAGAAAAATCTTCAGCATCACAGAACTCCAGCTTCCAGCAAATATGGAATTTCTGGTTTTCCAGATTCTATTTGTGCACAAATTCATCACAATCCAGTATCAAATGACTCCTCTATACCAGACTGTGGTCACAAATGGTGAACTTCTACGCCGATGAAGCAGGAACCATGCTTAACCATTCTCTACCTTCCGGGATAAAGCTCTACCTACAGTTCAAGATTTACCATTACATAATCAAGTGTATGGAATTTTTCTTAGAGATCACATAGGAACAGTATTAAAGCCTAAGCGTATACTGTGTTATTAAATATACATCCAAACAGAAGAAAAACCTTTAAAAGGGGAATACTGACAGTATCTCTTTAAAATGTGTAGACTTCAATACAGTGATAAATATAGGTCGATTAACCTTGTTCCAGATTTGAATGTATAACCAATTAACTAAACTGATCTTTCAAAAAATAACAGTCATTGGCATTGTTCTTTGAATGATTCTTGATGTTTCCATGATGGTATACATTTTAATGAAAAACTCATTATAGTGTAGCATAAGGCATAATTAATTCTGGAAGATTTTTTCCTGAGTAAATAGCTAGTACAGATGCCAAATTCACTTTTTCTCCTGGCTTTATTGATCTTCCATAAACCAGTATTTTCACTATAGTGGCTTGTAACAGCTCCATGGAAGTTTTAGAAATGCACTAGCTATCATCAGCGGTGTTAATCTACGCAGGATGTCATCATTTGTATGACAGTACTGTGACATTATGGTTTTTGAAACAACAGTTACAGATTTGGCTTATGCTTTGAAAAGGAGTATCTATAGATAGCAGATGGAGTATTAAACAATAATGATTTAATTTTTCTGTAGTTAGAAAATTACTTAAACTGTTTATCTAACAACCTTGAGTACATTTATTTAGGAGTATCTGCTTTGTCAATGGCTAAGTTCAAATCTAAGTGTACAAAATCAAATTGTAAAATGAATTAATCTATATCGTGACAGCCAATTTTCACCAAAATTATGCTTTACAGATACGGTACAGTGAACTTTCACCCTAGGATTAGGATTGCTGTGCAAGCATGTACTTCAGCTTCCCAAACTCCAAACACCTTCACCGACAAGTGTTTCTAGGGTATTTGCTGAGCTTATGCAAGACTCATTTAAATTCAAAGAGAAACACCAGAAAGATGAAATGAATCCCAGGTGCTCTTACACTCCAGAAATAGATGCTTTAAGACACGAACAAAGAGAAATAGTGTTAGCAAGCATACAGAAATCCTCTCTTCCCCTGAACTCCTCTCACTGAAATGCATGTTTTTATACATAGTACTAGGGTATATCTTCATTTCTTAATTATATATAACATTATATTTCAAAGTTTTAAGCAAACTTGCGAAAAGAAGCTTGTTCCACAATCTGCTGCTTATAGGATACTTCCAGCTTCCAAATCCACAGCACGCTAAAAAGCCCCAGGCATCTAAAACTTATCTGTCTTCTGAGGGCATATAAAATAGTCAAAAGCACAAGCTCTTCCCCTTTCTTTCCTCGTAATGGACGGGGAAAATTTTCCAAGCCACCTTGGAATGATAACTAACCGCCCAAGAAACGGGGTGCCTACAGTGGTGCTCACTGGCTTAAGACTCTGAAGTGAATACAACTACTCAGCTATGGAGGATGACTCTTGGAAACTAGCTTCTGAAATACTTCTAGCGCTTCATGACTATTCAGGAAAAACAATACGTAATTAGTTGCTGAAGTGAAAGGAGAATGGGATCTCTACTACTGGTCATTGAGCTGTGCTCCATGACTTGTTCTGATGGTGGTTCTTCGCTCGTCTCAAGTCCTTTCTTTCTCCACTGCCAACCGAAACTTTGAAATTATCAAAATATTGTTTATTGGTTATGACTAGGTAAGACTATTTTCTCGTGTAGGTCACTGTGAATTCAACTGGTCTCTGAAAGAAGAGTCACTAGATTTCCAGGTAATTTCTGTAACACCTTTTCCCTCACATTGCATACTGGAACTGTCAAAAAGAAGCCTCTACAACAGGGAGGTGCCCTAAAACATATTTTCTGCCGCTTACAAGGACAAAGTCTTTTAAAATAGCCTTACTGTGTCTCAAGGTATCTGCTTTAAAGGACGGGTCTGTTGTAGCAATACTGGGGCAACAATGCTCTACATTCCATTAAGGGGAGTGCAAGAGATTGCTCAAAAATTCATTAATCCCAAAACCAAAAGAAAAAAAAGGAAAAAAAGGTCTGCAGTAACTGAAAGGAACAACATAGAACTTTGCTTTCAGACTGCCTGCGGCTGAAAAGAATGCTAGGTATTACAGATAAAATATACACCATATAAAAATAAATAAGCAGGTAAAAATTGTAATATAACAAACCGCGGAAACAAAGAATGTAACAACTTATGGTAAGAAAGTACCAGAGTACTCCTAGTAAAGAAACCAAACTGCAAATCTGTGTTTTGCCAGCCATAGATGAGGGTACGGGGAAGGATAACAGACTCCAACTCAACACAGCAAAATTATGGGTCACTAAGGGATGGATTTAAAATTGGATGCATATAAAAATAAATGAAAAATTTGTCCCGGTTTATTTGAAGACTTAGTGAGAGGAGTCACGCAGTGCTTCTTACAGAGTTCTTCACTGGGACCTGCCTTAGAACTTGATAAATCCTTTAATGGAAAAGATAAACTGAAATGGAAATGATAACTTCATTAAGCATGTCTTTCTCCTAAGGAGGAAAAATGCCTTAAATAGTATAATTTTATTTACTAGAAAGAGAATAAGTGGACATAAGGCAATTTTTTAAGAATTACCTATCAATTATGACATATGGAAAAGTGGAATTCTGTGAAATGCTGAAAAAGAAAAAAAAGATGGTGATGTTTTTCATTTATCTTTTTTCTTTTTTCCCTATGAAATGTCCTTTTAGGATTTCCCAGCTGACCTGTGGGAAGGGCAGGAGATGTGCCAGTTAGCCAGCTGTTGGGGAGCTTTGCTAGGCCTCGGAATCACAACAGCAGTCTTCAAAACACACCTCATGAACACATCACTGGAAATCCATATTAACGCTACCACGTGACTTAACAGCCGTATTTCTGCAGCGTTCTAAGGTACTACAGCACGAGCATTTCAAAGTCAGAAAAACAGCCGTAGAAGGGCTACTCTGGAAGAGAAACCTGCAGTGTTTTGTAAATATATAGTGCTTTCTCGTCCCCAAGTAATACTCTACTTACATGGTGTCTGTTGTGCATCTCCTACGTATCTTAGAGTCCCCATTTTTAGCTGTCATGTGTTTCCTCAATAAAGGTTTTCTTTTACAGAAGTGTACGCTCAGAAAAAAAAGCAGAGCTATAACAATCATGTCACTGGTCCTACTGTTTACCATTATCTTCAAGGTTTTAGAGTTGATTTACATTGCGTTCCTCCCTATTTGACTTTAATTGTCTGCTTCAAGTTGTCAGGACATAACTGTATCTTAGATTTGCATTGCATTAGGGGATCTTTTCCTTTCTCTATTGATCTTGTCTTACGGAGTAATTTAACTCAATTCTAATTTTCTTTTGCATGCGGGGTGCTCTCTATCCAAGGAAGTGAGTTATGTGTATTCAAGTGGTGCATCGTATGAATCTTGTTAAGCTTTACCGCCTTATAGCCCGCACTGATGGAATATTTAATCACAGAAATGAGTTGGCAGATATGATGTACAATATGGTTAAGCCTTGCGGCATGTGTCTTCACCGGCAATTGAGAAATGGGTGAATTTGCCATTCATCAGTGCCATCCTGACAGCTTTGTATAACCTTCTGTTTTTTCACTTATTTATGAAGATTCAAGGTACTTTAAATCAACAGTTTCTCTGCAAATGTATCATCTTTATTTCAGAAGTGGCCAAATTTTTCATCATTTATTAGGAGGAAAAGGAACTTCTTGCACCGACTATGAAGGAGTTGATACAATTTTAACATGATGGTATCTGAGACAATCATTAAACCAAATAAGTAGAACTTTGACTCTCTTAAAAACCACATTTCTAATTTTATAATCTTCAAGGGTGCAATTACTTCTTCTCCAAGCAAGGTGGTGAGGGGAAACCCAAAAAGAAAGCTACATCGCAGTATTCTATTACAGCATGCAAGAACTACATTGCTCTTCTACTCTTTCATTTTCTGATGACTAAGAGATCTGCACAGAGCTCTTTGTTTTTAAACGCATTCCTTAAGAGAAAGTTCAAATGTCTGAGAAAAAAAAATTATCTTTTAGTCAATACAGAAAATATGCATTTGATAGGTATTTTTTAAAAAACCCAAAACTGCCTGCATGTATAAACAGGAAAAAAATGTGAAATACGTGAAGTATCTTGATAGGACTTTCTGCATAGGTGTGGTGGAGTGCATGTCATAATTCATAAAATTAAATTAATACTCTTCTAATGGTAATTAAAGATTCTCATTAGAAGGGCAAACACCTCCCTTGTGTTGGCAATAAAAATGCACTCGGGACTTTAGGAGGTTATACAAAAAAATCAATAACCTGCCATTTTATAATTAAAAGACAAAATAAATGTTAGGGAAAAGTCCAGTAAATTAGGAAAATTACCTTCAGGAGAGATTGAAAATATTGATTTTAATTTACAAACTATGTGAACTCTTCATGCCCTACTTCATGAGACAATTATAAGTCAGATTGTTAATTCTGCATACGTATTAGAAAATTGATTACTGTACTATGGGAATATTATTATATTTGTCATTAACACAAAGTCATTTATATAAAATGACTAATAACTCTTACTTTCTAATTTATGCAGGTTCAGGGCTGGTTCACTAACTACTCAAATGAGATCAATGTTAAATTCCTGTTTTCAACGTAGGCATACATCAAGGAAGGAAATAAATTCTTCCTACACTAAATATTGCAATTCCACGAATGCCAAGTTAGTATTTTTATTATACTGGGCCACTTTTACCCTAATTGGAACATTTTTATCTATCTTAGTAGACGGCACTGGATGTATTACAGGCAGCTTTTTAAAACTAAGTATCTGTTTGCAACATTAGTCCTATTTAAGATTTTTTTATTGCTTCAAGTCCCTTAACTAATGAAAATTTTTCAGCTTTGTCTGGTGGAGACTTGAATATCTCCATGAATGGAGATTCCTCAGCGTCTGTGGGCAACCTCTTCCCGTGCTTAACCACCATCCGTGAAAAATGCTTTCCTAATACCTGTTCTTTACTTGCTGTGAAGAATGTATTCTACAAGTACCTCTTCATCCTCAATGACCTAAGTATGTGACAGTAGATAAATATTTTGGGGCTTTAAAACATGATTAGGTAATTTGTATCCAGTATACACATACGCAGACAACTGAAAACCAGATCCAAATGGAAAACTGAAAAATTCCCAGTTTCCCCTGAAAGCCATGGAAGACTCATGTATGATTTTGGAACCCAAGAAAGGAAGGCTACCTCGAATTATCTATTAGAGGCATTTGGACTTGCGGTGATTATTTCTGCCTTAGATGTAAATTATTAGCTTTCAAAAAAGGGCTTTTTGGATTGAAATTCCTGTGATATCAAGTGGGCTTTGGAGTACAACCATGTTTGCTTTCAATACTATTACTAAAGTACTTTTGCAACTGTTGCTAGCCATCACTGACAAATTGTACCCTGGGTCAGAATTCGGTCTCGGGAAGGCTTAAGCGATAACACAGATATAAAATTCAAAAATTTTAAGTAACTGAATAACTAAATATAAAATTTAGAGAAACATGTTCAAGAAAAAAATTATGAACACAAATACTGAATACCTATGTGTGTCTATGTACATGTATACACAAATAATATATATTTATAGACAGATTTCTTTGTTATGGTTGCTCGCTAGGCCTAGATAACTCCTGGAGCAAAGTGACTGTACTGAAACATAAAATAAAATAAAATAAAATATAAATAAAATCTCATGTAAGACTGGGATATTGCAGTACATTTCATGTTATACTATCTACTTTCCAATAAAAAGATATTCATACATCTTCTATATAAACTTCAGTATGCCCAGGTAACTTAAAATCCTGCATCACAAATCTGTAAATGACTTGCAGATAACACGAATCAAACAAAGAAACCAAGCCTCACACCAAAGGCATATTCTGTACTTTTGCACGTTTTAAAGAATGCTAAAACAAAATACGGCACGGACAACTATAGCATAATCCTTACCTGCATAGAATTCTGGACTATAAACTGCACCAACAACTGGATTTAATTTCCAGCCTGCAGCAAACATAAAAACATAATGGAGTTAATATTGCAATTAGTGATGACAATAATAATGATTTTTAAATTTTATTTTTGCATGGAGGTATATAGATAAAATGGCTGCAAAAAAGGTCATTTTAATGAAAGCTTTATAGGCATCTTAGATGACTCATCTGTAATATAAGACTCTGAAGTATGGAAATAACTAATGAAACAAGGCATTCTCTGGACATGTAGCAGTGGAGTGAATTATCAGGCGAATTACCTTGGCTGCAACGCACAGTTGCCATGGACTTACTCCCTTAAGTTATGGAATTAAGTCAGAACTAGTTCAGGTACCTCTGTATCTACCAGAGTAGACCCGTTCTTTTTCATTGCTTCGACTCTCTGGTTACACGCCAGAAAGTCCAAACCAATTCATTTCCTGGAAATAAATGTTTCTGATAAGCGTGTGTTAGTGTAGGTTACCAGGCAATCACGTAACCTGAGAATTTTGATTCTGCTCTGGGAAAAACGGAAGTGTAGAGGCTGTCTGGAAATGCCTACTGTGACGTGAAAGAGATTTGGGCACTGTGGGATCCCAGTCAAATGCCAGACTTCTTTCCATTTCCAGTACAACAGACTGACGGCGCAGCAACGGGACAATCACAGGCGCGTACCAAAGCGACGGCACCGCCGGCAAACGCTGCTGGCTTACTGCTGTACAGCAGCTGGCACGTCAGGAAACGCTGCAGTCGCGTTCTGCAAAGCTCTTCAGTGGTGCACGTGCAGCCACTGCCTTCGTCCTAAATAATCTCTGTCCTCCCACAGCTGGCAGGAAAGCAAAGCCCAAAACCCACGGGTATTCTGCATCATGTGTTCTGGACAAACTGCAGGTAATTGCCGTTGTGTCCTGACACCCGATGCGGCATTTCCAGGTAAGCCCGGAGCGGCCAGGACCTCTGCGGAAGCAAGGATCGTGTTCCTATGTGATGCTGAAGGAACCGAAGGGGAAGGGCTGACACAACAGCAGGAGAAAATACCGGCAAATCCCTTAGTGTTCTCAGCTGTGCTAAAGTGCCAATTATTGTGTTGTGTTCAGTCACAGGTACACCCACCCCCAGTTAACTCCAAACTCCACAGAACAACCCCCTGCCCACAATCTTTTTTTTTTTTTTTTTTTGAGTGTTTGAACAATTATCTGAACTACCAGGACTGAAAAATTAGGGGTTTTCCAAAAGCATACTTGAATCGGAGGAGTGGGAAGCACCATTTGTAAATGGGAATGAAGAAAAAAAAAACCCCTGAGCAAAAGCATCTCATAAACTGAAGAACTATGGGACTTTAAATAGAACCTGTAACTATGCTGCTGGATGCAAAATACAATCAAGGCAGGGCCAACAAGGCTTTTCAAAATCAGAAGAGCCAAGGTTAGAAGAATTTAAATGTAAACTGTACTGAGGCTTGTTGCTGCCTTGGCCATATCCTGTAATGCAAAAGCACAGCAGAAGATCATAAAACCCTGATGCACAAGAAAACTGACAGTGTAATACAAAATCTCCATATTAACACAAAAGAAAACTATTCTCACCCTTTAAATACCCTGCTATTTCTATCTGAGGCACAGTAATTATTTACCAGTAATTAACTGTTCGCTAACAAAGGGGAGGGGTGTTTTTGAAATGTGCCTCATTAGTAAGTTCTAACAGAGTAAAGAGCAGCACTGCGTGCAATTGCTCTGCCAATGTAATTGCCGTTGTTACACATACCTTAAAGACAATTTTGGAAGCTGAAAAATGGCCAACCAAGAAGGGTTAAAACTACTTTCCCTCCTGAAAATAACACAGGATTTTTAACTGGCCCTTCAATTTTACGTACTACAGGATTATACTCAGAAATGTTGTGGCATAACAAATACCCTTCGCCAAATTTTGTGGGACAGAAAACCATCCAAATTTTGAGCCTTTCAGTAAAGACCTAACTTTTTACAGCTTAGAGAATATTTAGTACTTCAAGATCATTACTTGCTGAAAAGACCACTGATCAACGTGATACAAGACTGGACTGCATTTCGGATCTGTCAGCTTCAGCTGTCAACGGAGCTGATAGACACCTCTCAGCTTCTAAGCTACGCTAATAGTGTCCGAGAGAAAGAGAAAAAAAATCTTGGAGGATGCAGATTGCTCTTCACAGCTGAAAGCCATGCTCATCTTTCAGTTCCTTACCTCTCTCCCAGTGCCAGCTGCCTCATCTAACTTTTTGGACCTTCTACAGGAAATACTTCATTCATCGTGAAAATAACAGTAATTAAACTTAACTTTATCTTGTCAGCTAGCAACGCGCCGGCCCATAGCTGTGTGGGTTAATCAAGTGTGATAGGAGCTGATGTATCTGAGCGAGCATCTGCCAAGTAACCCTACTTCGGCAGCTGGAGGAGGCAAATCCTCTGCAGGGGGTGTCATTCTGTGCATTTTTCTCACTGTCACAACATTCATCTCCACCCCAAGTTGAAACTATAAAAGCTCAAAACTTAACAAACAAACAAGGAAACAACCAAGCCCTCTGCCTACCCCAAGCCCCTGCCCCGTACTGTCATCGAAAGAAATCCAGGTGAAGTGCACTGAAGGGAAGGGAATAATCGTGCTGCAGACTGCAACAAGCTTTGGTAGAAAGCGGGGCACAGCGATGCAGAGGATTATTTTAATTTCATCGGCCAGAGAGGCAGCTGGGGCTGGAGGAATGCTCTGCTGGGAAAGAAGCCCTGGGACACCGTTTGCTCTCCTCCTGTTTGCAAACAGCGGGGAAGGGAGTGGGAGGGAATTTAAGAGTGGTAATAGTCACTAGCTTTGCATTCAACCCTCAGTTTAGATTAACAGAAGGCTCAAATCCAAGACATGACAAGTACAACCTTCAAAACATAAGTATCCCTCTACGGATCGCTGTTTTGTGTTCCTCATTCATCGCTGCGGTTCTCTGAATCTACTTGCATGTCATTCTCTGCTCCCTCCAGCACCTGGATGAGCACCCTGAATTGCAACATGGGCATCAGAATAAAGTATAGAACTGTGACCGGGATGGGTTGGAACAGCTGAAAACCTCTCCAAAATATTTTTGCCACCAAGTAGAACTCCTGACAATGAATTTATTTGCACAGACAAGGCAGTTCTGTCTTCAAAGCACATGAGGTCAGCCATCAAAATCATCCTGTCTGATAACAAATTTGCACAGAAAGCGCTCCCCTAGCAACCGAGCGTTTATTAACTGCTCCTTTCAGGAACCATCAAAACTCAATGGAAAACACACTTATTTCAAAAAAACCATCTAGGACACAAAAGTAAACCACCTGCTTGAATGAAGCATATATTAAAAAAAAAAAGTTGAGGTTTTTAATGCTTTAAGATCTACTGACTTTTGCAATCATAATTACAACAGGAGCCCTGCTAGCAAACAACCAGAAGTATTCAGGAATGGAAGACAAAACTGAGTGTATCTTTATTTTTAAATTGCAACAAATATTAGTGCCTGATGTTTTCATGTAATACAACAGGTGTCCCAACCACGTTTTGAATACCTGCCAATTACATGTCACTCACCACGTGCTCCCTGAAAAATCAAGCCGCACATTAAAAGAAGAAGTGGTTCTGAAGAGATAGGCATGTGCCAACAAAAAGCTTCTGGCTAGCTGCACCTCGCGAGTGTTGGTATACCCGTGGAAGAACACAGAAAAACTAGTTTTATATAATTTATTTAAAAGATGAGACCTTTACTTTAGACAACAATAATCTTTAAGCATCAGCTATAGCACTGATTAATTCCCGACAAAATGATAAAGAACGAGAATCATACAATGTCAGGGTGACAGGTAACAGAAGCACTGATTAAACTAAATGAAGCACCTTGCACGTCTACGCTTCATTCCTTGTCACTTGTAATGGTCATGCAAGAACAACATGATTCTCCTTGGGTGTTTACTTTAGGGGACCTCAGACATTAAAAAAAAAAAAGGTAAAAAAATATCAAAACATATTAACTACAACCAGAGTTTGCCTTGGTGGATACCCATCAAAAGGAGCGCAAAAGAACATCCCACATGCAGCACCTTGGATGTATGGGTTCCCGAACAGAAATGCTAGTTTTTATGCACTAAACAGGACATTTCACATTTTTGGCGAGATCCAGATGGAACAGGATGGAAAATGACAGACACGAACACTTCAAGTGGGAAACACTTAACAGCAGATTGTCATCATTCTGGTTTTGGATATTAATAAATGATAATGTACGACCTAAGTAATCCCGCAGTGCAGGACACAGAGGTGAACCTCCTCTAAACCGGATTCCTAAGAAACTCACACCTCTGTTTCCAGAATTCCCTCCCTTCAGCACTAGATGTACTGGTACGTAATGTGCTATTTGCTAATCAACAGTTTTGTAGCCTTAGGATAACACGAACAGAAAATATGCATCATCAATTATAAAAAAAACACTTTTATCTTTACAATGAAAGTTCACAGTATCACATGCATATAGTTAATTTAGCTCCTTATTGAAACAAAATTTGTTCTATGATCCAGTTAAGCCTTTGTGTCTCTTTCGCTAGATTCACTGCGATGTTTTAAAGCCAGTAAAAGTGTACATGATTTTCCCATCTGCATCATTTGCCAAGTTCCACATTTACATACAAAACAAGGAAGAAAGCAGCTTCTGAGAAAGCATGAGGAATTTCACTCTTCTTCTCCAGACCATTTTAACCAGCTCAATTATCACGTCAAATGAAAATCATCACTTTATTCTTACTGAGGCAGGAAAAAATTATGGTTAAAAAATAGAGCCACCATTTGTCCCGGGTTTTAGTAAAGCCTCACTAATGAGACCTCAGGTATAGAAAAATACGATCCATTACATTTCCAAATGGAAAAGAGTCTAATCTATTTGTGGAAACCTTTAGTCATGTATGTGCAGATTTCATCTGCTTTCTACTGGATGGGAAAAACTAAATTAAATTGAAAAGCAAATAATCATAACTACACAGTCTAGTAAAACTGGAAAATGTAATTGCAATTAACTTCAATCAATGCATTATTGTTTGACATTGTCGAATTAGGAACTTGTTAAAATTTTCTGAACTAGCAAATGCAAATAATTCAGCCACATGATCAAGCACTGCCAAAGGAAACATTTTTAAAATCTATTGCTTCCAAACCCCTTAAATATCTATGGATTATTTTTCTACCATTAAGGTACAACATTACACCAACTTAGGTCAGTATCAGAATTAATTCTTTTAAGATAGCTCAGGATTTATATTTTTCCAGGGGGGAAAAAAGCTGGAAGCAGCACCCAGAGTTTGCCCTTTACTTGTAACAAACTGGGGATGGAAGATGGAGAAAATTATCCTTTGACTAGGTGCGTGCCTTGGTACTAAAGACTCTCTCATGCCTGACAGAGACATTCTTCTTGCTGATCTCCCTACCTCCATTGTCCACGCAAAACTGAATCCTCCAATTCGTTCATTCATCGCAATATTAGGAAAAACTTCTTTACCGAAAGGGTTATCAGGCATTGGAACAGGCTGCCCAGGGAGGTGGTGGAATCGCTGTCCCTGGAGGTATTTAAAAGCCGGGTGGACGTGGCGCTGAGGGACATGGGTTAGGGGGGGTTTTGGTAGTGTAGGTTATGGTTGGACTCGATGATCTCGAAGGTCTCTTCCAACCCAAGTGATTCTATCATTAACACTGCACAAAGCTAGAAGAGAACATCACTTCCCTAGCAGGTATGTTTTCCTCTACAAAAGCCACTGTGGTTAAACACTCAGATTCCAGTCAGGCAAAATGATGCACACTGGGCCCACATGGCTGTGAACCAGCTGAACTCGACACCCATGGAATTTATGGCCAGTCATACCCTGTTTTAGGCTGTTGGACAAAGCCTGAGCCAAGGGAGATGCAGACTTTGGCACTTCACGAGTCGATGAGTCCACCCACTCAGCACAGGGGAGCTTTCACATGCACTGACATTAAACCAAAGCACTGAGATCTTATGCACTTACCATTCGTGTAAGGGTTGACGGTCTTTTTATTTGTCATTACACGTGCTGTTGCATTATTTACCTAAGCACATAGAACAGCGGATTAGAAAGGGTTACAGGGAGGGTTCGTGTTACTATTAAATGCATGCATTATTACTGCTATTAGTCATGTAAAAATAAAATGCAATTTAATTTAAAGAAGGCAACAGGTGCATAACAAAATCATACTATTTATAATTACATTTACTTTCATAACCATTTTAACTTACAAATCATTTCAATAAAGCAACGTCATATCATTTAAACTTTAATAAAAAGACATTAAAAGCAAATTAAAAGGTACTGCATAATTTAAGACTTAAGAGCATGCTTGTATTCCATGATAACACTGATACAATAAATACTCAAAACAGAAAAAAAGATTATATGAAGGAACATGCAGTGGAGTAGAAGGGAAAGAGACAAGGTACAAGGAAACAAAGAAAATGTCAAAAAAAGGGACAAACGAATTTTAGCAGTGTGCAACATAACCCTTTAGAAGAGAAGTACCATTGGAAAAGCAACATCTAGCATTCAACACTTGGAACAAGAGCCTTTTTCATTGCAAGAATTAACAAAATCATTCAAGCTTTAAAATCACAGCTAACAAAAGGATAAAAAGAGGGTGCATTATTTAACACAATATGGAGTTAACAATCTGAGTAAGATGTGCACGAAGTCATATCCTCAATCCAATCAGTGCCTCCCAGGCTTGCTTAAAACGTACACTCAATTACAGGCGTACCAATATAGAAAAAAATGTAGCATCAAGAAAACTTAATACAACAAGTCAAAAAAATTCACGTGGTATATCAGCGCTAAATACGTGAAACGGCAGATGGACTTCTCCACTTACCATTCAGCACCATCGCCAGCATGGGTATGTATACAGTTACCATGGTTACTGAGAGTTTGGTGAGGGCCCTAAGCGCTACCGTCGAAGGGGGAAAATGAAAAGGCAAAATATGCAACATCTTACTCAAAAGACGACAGCATTTTCAATTGGTAATTTTTTTTTTTTTACTCTAACAAATACGACTGACGCAGTATTGAAGGGGATCCAGTGGCACTAAGGCGCATTTGCGGCGGTTTTTTACTAGATGTGAACGGCTCAGGCCATCCAGCCAAATTAGCCTGATGGTTTCATTAAAAATTCCATGTTAAAATCAGTTGGTCTCTAGTCTGGCTTTGTTTCTTTTTGTGGTACATCTTTTGGATGCTTCTTTCCCAATCTGAATTTTTTGAAAGCCACTGTGGATCCCGCATCAACCCTGCAGAAAAAAAAAAAAACCAAAACCAAACCAAAACAAAAAACCAAAACCAAAAAAAACCAAAACCAAACCAAAATTTAAAAAAAAAACAACCTTTTGTTTGTTTTTGTTTCGTCTGTCACACTTTTTTTTTGTTGTTCTCAATTTTTTTCTTTTTTCTT
>VZSF01007115.1:1848000-2007220 GCA_013398295.1 Chionis minor
TTTTTTTTTTTTTTTGTTGGCTGGTTTTTGGAATCTACTGCACCCATTGATTTACAAAACATCCAAAATAATAACTTCAAAATATTAAAGCTTTCATTTTTTTCAATTCTGTCATCCACCTTTCAGCAATAATGATAATAATAATAATAATTACAAAAGAAATAATAATAAAAAACCCAAGTAAGGCCAATTCTCTCTCTTTATATATAAATATATATATAAACAATGGGAAGGGGAAAGGGGAGCACACAGAAGACACCAATGATGCATCTGAAACAACAAATGAGAGTGAAGCAGACATTTATAAAAAAGATGAAAAGGAAAATATTTTGAACATGCACCTCGATTTTACGGCCCTCTACCACGGTGCCGTGTAATTTCTCCCTCGCCCTGTCCGCATCAGCACTATTTTCGAAAGTTACGAAACCAAATCCCTGCATGCAGGAGGGAGAAGGGGGGAAAACAACATGCACATTATTATTTCAGTCAATGACCACTTGTTTGCTTATGTTCTCTCTCTTTAATTTAATATTCTCTTGTCCTTGCTTCATTTCTGTAACATGCAAATTAGAAAAATTATAANCTTTCACACTTTTTTTTTTTTGTTCTCAATTTTTTTTTTTTTTTTTTTTTTTTTTTTTTTGTTGGCTGGTTTTTGGAATCTACTGCACCCATTGATTTACAAAACATCCAAAATAATAACTTCAAAATATTAAAGCTTTCATTTTTTTCAATTCTGTCATCCACCTTTCAGCAATAATGATAATAATAATAATAATTACAAAAGAAATAATAATAAAAAACCCAAGTAAGGCCAATTCTCTCTCTTTATATATAAATATATATATAAACAATGGGAAGGGGAAAGGGGAGCACACAGAAGACACCAATGATGCATCTGAAACAACAAATGAGAGTGAAGCAGACATTTATAAAAAAGATGAAAAGGAAAATATTTTGAACATGCACCTCGATTTTACGGCCCTCTACCACGGTGCCGTGTAATTTCTCCCTCGCCCTGTCCGCATCAGCACTATTTTCGAAAGTTACGAAACCAAATCCCTGCATGCAGGAGGGAGAAGGGGGGAAAACAACATGCACATTATTATTTCAGTCAATGACCACTTGTTTGCTTATGTTCTCTCTCTTTAATTTAATATTCTCTTGTCCTTGCTTCATTTCTGTAACATGCAAATTAGAAAAATTATAATTGTATCGAGATGTGCAATAAATAAGCGACAAATGTGAACAAATTTTTTCTGTCATCAGTTAGATAATACCCTCTGAGAAAGTCAAAGAATGATACCAAAAATACCTTTCTACATGTCACTACAGAGGAAAAGAAATTTAACAATAAGAAAACTGAATTAAAATAAATTACAGTGTCTTCACATAGAAAAAAATGAACTAATGAGAAAAGAAAATGAACCACGTTTTAATGACATGCAGATATCTCAACGAAATAAAAAACATGTGCACAAAATTCAACACTGAATGTCAATATACTCTAAAACATTGCCTACTTAATCATGCTGTTGTGATCATAAGAAACATTGTTCCCATGCAACACTAGGGTAACTTAAGCTTTTGTCAAACTATACAGCCTTTACTTATTTTTTTATAAAAGAAAAAAAGAAAAGAAAACCACCAACAAAACAAAAGTACCTTTAGAACAAAGTATAAACTTTCTTGTATTAACAGATCAAATAAAACCACATGATGTGAATAGAAAAAGAAACTCTGATAAAGGAATAAAAATGCTAACGTTTCAAAGAAGTTTAACTGGTTCAGTTACTATTTATGTATATTACTTTCCACATCTAGAACATGCAACTGGTAAAAACTCCCGAATCCCGTGTTAGTGGGACAGGAGAATACTCGACAAATCTGAAATTCTGCCTACGGCAAGTGCTGTGCTTTATAATACTACGTTAACCAAACATCGCCAGTCCTACTAAAATTCTTTTTTATTGTGCGAAGTTAAATTAAACACTGTTTACAACGGTAAATATCAGACATGGAAAAAACATTTCAGAAGCATACACCAACCCTTTGAAGTAATTCTTGCATTAGCACTACGATGCCTTTGCATGCTTTCCCAAAGTCATCCAAACAAATAAGCTTCTACCTACTCGCTGCTTTGTAACAAGAAACATTAGCAAATTGCTCACAGCCTCTTTATAAAGAATTGGCGTTGCTGCACGTGTTTGAAGACCCACCGCCGCCTTTTTCTTTACTGTTACTTTAGATAATACTCTTTATGCTTGCCCCTGTGCTGCTGCCCAGCAATCACGGCTCCCCACTTTCCAGCCCGTTGGCTAAGTTTTGTGCTCAGGGTTCACCCACTTACCCTCTGCACTTCTACCTACTATGTATACAGGGACTGGCTAAGGAGAAAAAAAAGAAAAAAAGGAAAAAAAGAGGAAGTGAAGATATTTATATGTTTATTGATACATTTTATACAAAGAAGAGACCAAAGATGAAACTAAGGCAAAACTGACACCAAGCAGTGAGAAAAACAATGGATATGAAATACAAAATCAATTAATTGACAAAAAGAGTTAAGAAACGATCAGGACCATAACGTGAGGTTTCGGGGTTATTTTACCAACTCAAAGAACACGTTTATTTATGCCAGTTTATAATACAGAAAGTGGCATTTATATACAGTAGCAGTTTATGTTCCATTCTATTCAAAGTAGCTTAAACACTCTGCCTGTCGCTTTTTTCCCTTTTTTAAAGGCCCACTGAAGCCCTCCTCCTACCTGAAGCCAGTCTCAGAAGACCTAATTCCACCCCTTTTCTTCCCTCTACCCTCCACAACTTTGGCACAAAGCCACGGCCTCGCTTGTCACAAGACACTGAGGATGTAACTCCCTTTTCTGCAAAGCACCAGGAGCATCGGAGAGAAAGTCACCCCCCTCCTCAGGGCCAATCCCTACGTTTTAGATGCTTTAGAGGCTTTTCTTACACCTAAACACATCCTCAACTTTAAACTTTTATTTCTTCTTTGACTGCTCTCTCCCATCTTATAAAAGTTCTGTAAAAAAACCCCAAAAGCTCAAAATTTAAGATGCCATTAAGAACATTCCACAGCAGAAAACATTCCGACACCATGGATCCACCGAGCCTCGCTCCACGCAACAGCAGAAACTCCAGCTGTGCTTGTTCTTCCCTCTCCTGCCCACCAACTATCGCCCCTCTCAGAACTGCAAACATCTGCTGGCAGTTCTTTAGTCAAAATTTGGAATCAGGTTTCTTAGCTCACAGCACTACCAGTTCTTTTTCTTTTTTTTTTTTTTTTTTCCCCCCCCAAACAACTCAAGGGAAAGATAAAAACCTAATTATATTTAAGAAATTAGAAAGATATAATGTGGAGCCACAAGCCAAGATAAGACAGGAACTTCAAAGATTCTGAAAAGAATACTCACTGTAATTTTTTTAATTTCTGAGGTTGTACTTATTCTCATAATTAACACTATTTAAATTAAGCTCTTATTATTTATGGAAATCTTTAAGTTTACCTAGCTGACACAGAAACTTGACCACAGAACACAGATTAATTCATCACACATTCAAATATCTACACAAAGACGTTAACATTAAGTTTATACACAGCTGATTCAACAGTTACTGTAGCTTAGCATAAAAGGTATTTTATTAACCAGTAATGTAAATTGCTGCTTTTTATTTTTAAAGTCTGCCAAATGATTTAATAATAGCCAAGTTAGTACGTGAGAAGGTTCTGTCTTAATTTGGGAGGGGCTTTGGAGCTCTTCTTATTTGAAGAAATATATGTTAATACGATATATATTAATATATATATACACAAACAGATTTGTGAAAGTATATACATAGTATATAACTGTACAGAGCATTAATTGACAACTGTAAAAAAATGGTACTTGTTGATGTTTCTGTAGCTTTGCAGCCTTGCAACTGTGCCCAAGACAAAAGATGTTGGCAGCTCCGTGGAGAGCGTCAGCGTTAAAACAGCAGAGGAGTGTTAAAATACGCACAGTAATGGAAGCTGTATTGCTAATTGTCCTTCCAAGATGAGTGGTGAACGCAGAGAAAGGTAAGTTACCAGCAGTTTTTAATGTTATTTTAATCAACAATTCAAGAACTGGCAAAGGTGAGCCTTGTTTATTTAACACAGGTTGTAAGAAGGATCTACGTCAAAATAACATCAGCATTCTTGCGACTCTTATTTAAAAAGTTTCAAAGGTCATCAGCATTGCCATACTATTCTAGCAAAGCTATCTTAAATATTATTATGCCCCCAAACAAATAGCAATTTGTAGTATACAACCTGTATTATTTTAGGGTTTCTTTTATGGGAAGACTCTCTTCTGCAAAATTGTTTTATACTTTATGGTGGTGCTGCAGCATTGTGTTTTTTGAATCTGCAATTCCATTTATCTTAACTATTATGGTAGGAAAATGAGCTTACTTCAGATGGCTTTGCAACAATTTTTAAACCTTAATTACTGGAATAAAAAGAAATAAACAAAAACAGAAACAAAAAATTTCTAGCGATTCATTTATGCCAAAGTGCAGCTAGAAAAAAGTTTGAATCTTGATTCGGGAAACTTTTTTACCTGTACTCAGTTTGAGACCACTCTAGTAGTCCTTTCAGTTTCAGTGGGATTTTATGAAAACATAGATAAGCACTGCCCGGAATAGGACTTTAATCTGGTGCATCTTAAATCCTACAGAATGGATATGAAATGATCAGATTAAAAAAAAAAAAAAAAATTTAACAGAAAATAAAAGATGTTCCTCTTATCCCTAAATCCTGTTTTTTAAATTGTTATCTGAGAGAATCTAAGGGTACTTCTGCAAATCAAAACACTATGTAGCTATACCTGAAATAACCCTAATCAAGATGAGCAGCGGTGTAGATCAGCGATGAGATCTATCACAGAACTGCTTTGAGTATCTCCAGCAGCTTCCTCGGAGCCGGCTGGGACGCACCAGCGCAGCACTGGAGAGGGTGCAAGTCTTACCAGTATTTAATAGCAGCTCTACGAAGGTCCAACACAAAGCATCCATCTGAGGCAGTGACACTGCAAACCTACCTAGAAAAACCTCTCTCTTGTGAAATCCTTTCTAGGAGCTTGTTTTTAGCACAAGGACTTTTTCACTGCTGCAAGATCACTAACAAAAAAAACCTCAATTCAGGAATACCTCCTCACCCCAACCCCCCAATCTTTTTAAAAAGCCTTATATTTATGCAGTCTGATGCAGACGTGGTGGTTAAAAGTCTTACATATGTAAGGTTTAATGGCTAAATGTGTAAACCACCACCACCACACCTGTACTCAGTTCCACTCCATCACCAACAGAACCAATGAAAGGTGGCAAGCGTGGGATTGTCTTTTGAAATTTATAATATTCTCCAGCAGAAGAAAGTTCTGGACAATCAATGTCTTCTGCAAACACTTTGGGACAGTCATAATTTAATGCTAATAAATTTCAGCCAGAGTGGAGATTCTAAGCCACGAAATTCCATACATTTTGGCTGTTTACTGAAAAAGTAGTAAATGTTCCAACTGGGTTGGGGCTAGCAGACAAGGGTACTAATTAATGAATGTCAGAATAATTTTGGAATATAAACCAGGAAATTTCAGCTATTTTATTTAAAAAAAGAAAGAGAAAAAAGGCAATGGCTTTAAATTTAGACTATAAATATGAACACTCTAAGGGAAAAACTAACAAAATTAAAATATATCTGATTTAAGGGAGATCTATAAGATACATGTGATTCCTAAAAAATGACAAGATGACAGTATGTCTACAACAGGAAAAGAATTCCATCACTAATAATAAATCATATATAAGAGTTACAGGAAGACTGAAGCACTGGTGGATAAACATTCTAGTGTGTCCGACACGGGAGGAAAAGGAAAAAGCTATCGCGCATGTGACACACATAAACCCTGACAATGCAGCTGGTATCACAGGTGAAGCTGTGCAAAGCTCCAGCTTTGCAGCAGCTAAGGATGCTAGTGCAGTCACAGCCATTCTACCTTGCTTTATTTCTTAAGTATTGAATAAATCGAAGTATGCATTTAAGGCAAAGTAATTTTCAGAAAAAATTAAATGTTTGCAATACAATAAGAACTCTTTTAGTCAAATAAATATTAAAATAGATTGTTTTCAAAGGGTTGGTGTACTGAAGCTTTAACTAAAGAGGAAAACATCTGCACTTAGATAATCTAGAGCAATCACATATTTTCTCAGCTAATTACTGAAGAGGATAGTTATTAGGTATCATGATCATCTTTCATTTCAATAGGGGAAAAAAATACCTGTACTAACACAAGCCTGCCTACAAATATCTGTAAGTATGGACTCATCTTGTAAAATAAACAAGATAATTACCATTGAAGAATACAGACAGCAGAAATCAACATTCCCATAAAACAGATGACAGTTTGGAGTAGCTAAAATTACCCCCTTTAAAAGATATAAAATGAGTCCAATGATTTTCACGCTGCTTAGGAAACTGAATGACAGCTCACAAGATGTTTTCACTAACACGGAATTTCAGACATAATTTTTTTACAGGAGTGCAGTTGTTTCCTTTTACTCATATAAATATTTTAAACAAATTAAAAAATTCCATGGGTGAATTAAACTGCTTACCTTTGAGCCTCGCTCATTAAAAATAATTTCAACATCTAAGATTTTACCAAATTGCTGCAAAGAAATAGAAAAGTTACATGAAAATAAGATAACTTCAACACTTTGATCACATATAGGAGAAATGTGTGTTTCAGAAAATGATGGACCACATAAAAGAGTTAAAGAATATAAAATCAAAGATAGTCAAGTGCCAAAAAAGGCACACTGAAGAGGACCCAGAACAATATTACAACTAAATCGTATGTAGCATTATACTTGTCACCATCATTCCACATACGCATTTATGAACTTTAAGTTCTGTGAAACCACCTGACAAAGAGGAAATCGTTATTAAACCGCGATCACAGTGAAAGTCCCAAATTCCTTTTTTTTAATTTATTTTGTCTTTGCACATAGTAGGTTACTTCCTTGTCATCCACCAGTCCAGCTGACATCACCATTTTTTTCATGTGTAATGTGTTACGGGTTAATTTGCTCGGAGTGTAATAAACATCACTAACAAGACAGGATAAACAGCTGCGTGAACATTGTCACCCTCTGGTCATCCCTCCCTCTGAAGAATGTTTGTCTCAGAAGACTTTTTGCAGCTGCTTTCCAGGAGAGCTAAAGGAGTTTAGTTAATTCTGCTTTACCGGAATAAGATTAAACCAGCTGGGAGTTTTGTCACCAGCCTCGAGGAGCGAGGATTTCTCTCCGCCCTTGCTGAAAAGGGATAACCGTTACTCCCCTAAACAAGTCGTCTCTTACTAGAGTGTAATTTTGAAAACTAGAATGGATACTAACTTGCTGGGGATTTTTCCCTGCTAAGAATCGTACCTTTATTATAATATTAATAGTAACTGTGATTACTACTGACCTTATAATAGCACTCACAAGCACAAAACTTGACCACAGTTGCTACCTCAAAGAAAAAGGTTCTATTGGACTTGATTTAGTAAGAGAATAAATGTTTGACTCGGGAGCGTTTCGTTAGAACACTTTCTGATATCCCACATTTTGTGATGTGACACTGTTATGTCTCAGTGGGTCATTTCTGTTATTTCTTACGTCATTAACATGCTGTATGGATCAGCGTTAACACTGACAAGTGACACAATATATTAAATAAAAAGGCAGAAATTAGAGGCAGGCAAATGATGAGTAATCTAACAATAGTCCAAGAACCGCAGAAATTATATATATGCACTTCAGTATTTTAATATATAATAAAGAGTTACAAGCCAGAAAGGACAGTGTTCCTTCTCTAACCTATTCAAGTGTTTCACCTTGGTTATGAAAATCAACCGTTACTTGTTACTCCTTGGCTTATTTTATGTTCTCGCATTCATTATCTAATTAACATTTTCACTGCAACTTTAGCCTATAAGTAGACATTGACTTAGTGTTTAAACAATCCTCCTCTGCTGCATCCATGTCCGTGTAAAAGGGTCAGCTGCTACGTGTATATAACATGGTCGTGACGCAGTGTTACCCTATTTCACATCAAATATTTTAACTCGCACTTGCAGAAATTTCAGAAGCTAAAAGTCTCCTGTTACCATTCTAAAGCTGGAAGACTCCAGCCATTCTCCAGCGTTAGTCTTGAGACCTACGACTTAGGAATGCTGAAAAGAAACAGTTTTTATTCACTTATAAAGTACTACATTCCCTCAAAAAAACCCCCCCAACCTTGCACTTAGTGTACTTTCAAATGAAATCCATCTATTTTAAGTGGTCTGTTTAATTTAAATAAATTTGCATGCTTTTCTCTAGAGGGTTAATTATTATGCCTTCTGCTATTTAGCTGATGTGTTGTAAGCTGCATTTAGGGGAGGTTACTTGTAGCAAGTCAGATACAGCAAAACAGTCACTCTCACTTCCCATTACGGTGCTGGGATTTTTTTTTTAGAGCGACTATTTCCTTCACTTCGCACACATCAATACTGAAAGACACAGTATCTTAACTCACATACAAAGATACTAGAAGAACTTAAAAATCTGAACTGAACATGAAATACAGAAGTATAGAAGTACACGAAGTACTTGGTGCTGCACTGTATAGCAAGCTGTAGCTTCTACGCAGAAGAGAATTAAGTTTTAGCGAGTCAGAAAGAAGAAAGCAAAAGGAACACAAATACTCAAGTGTACTAACTTGGAAAAGGAAAAGCTGTGTTCTAATAGCTGATCAGGTACTATTTCTAGTCACTTTTCAAAATAAATAGTATTTTAAATAAATATATATAGTACATATTAATAATAATAATACAATAAATACAAAATAAATTTTATTTAGTGACATTTCAAAATAAACCTAAGAGTTCTTGGAGCAGGGAGAAGAAACCGGGTCTAAACCCCCATGGTCATGAGCCTAGGATTGATGGCACATATGAGACGTGTGAAACACAGGCAATGCCCAGGAAGGCAGCTAATGGCCCGGGCAAAAGGAAAAATTAAGACACTTCTAGAAAAAAAACTGGCAAAGACTTTAGAACTTTACAGACCTGCAATACCTGTGGGGACAGGTGAGGATTCCTGCTCTGGGACTTCCTGCTTAAATTCAGCTCGCATTTGACTTCTATAGAGTTGGGTCCTTGCTCATGAGGTAAATCATTGACTATTTTACATCACACTTTCCAAAAATCAATAAACAGAGGCATATAAATCCTGATGTGTACAGCAGGAATGTATATGCATTCAATATTTTAAGCCAATGTAGGTAGCTTCTTTTGAATGTAATATAAAGCAGCACTATACATAGAATACACTCATCATACAAGACAATCAGTAGAATTTCTTTTTCCAGTTGTGACTGGCAAATCAGATGTTTGGTTATAAACAAATGAAAAGAGAATTGTTACTGAAAATGGTTAAAGAGCCTAAATAAGAGATACGGCTCTCATGGTTGCCTACAACCTAAAATAGCTCTTGCAATGCAATTATAAAAAAGCATAAATAAAGTATGAGTACTTACACCAAACATTTGTCTAAGATCTGGATCCCGGAATCTGAATGGTATATTTGAGACGTGAAGCCGTTTTGGCTGTGATTTGTTTTCTGTGTTTTCAGAAGATTGTGTCTGTTGCTGGCCATCGGTCTGTGCTGCATCATCTGTCTGCTAAAAGGGCAAAGCAAAACAAATTAAAGCACACTGCAAGTATTTCTGCCATTTTTAATATAAAGTGGTGGCCTTAAATTCTGGTGTGTGCGTGTGTGTAAAAAAAAAAAAAAAAAAAGAAAAGGAAGAAAAAAAGAAAAGACTAAAAAGGAGTTAAATCTGCTCAGACAAAGGTACTGAGAATACCAGAAGCTGAAATACATGAAAATCAAATCCGTTTATGTATCTGTCTTAACAGTATATGTTTTCAGTGATATTTTAATATGCATTTGGAATAAACTGGAGACTAGGAAGGAGATTATTACTTGTTGATTTTCTTATCTATTTTTAAATATTGAATAAATGTGTCTCCCTACACGATAAGGCTGTTGAAACCCCTTTAACCCCATCAGTGTTTGCCAATAGAAAAAACTGAATCTCCATGTCCAAATACCAGTCCGCTTGCAGAAGCAAGCTACACACTTTCAAATAAGATTAGTACTTTCATTCAGAGGCCACTGGGACTTGTCCACGGGAGGTAGGTAACACATCACATCCTAGTTGCCATTTCATAAGCAGTGCTAATGGGCACCAGAGGGTCATTTTGTCTAGATAAATGGTCACCATTATGGAAAAGGCCTTGAGTTGTAAAAGGGAACAGAAGTATAATCAGTGGTGAAGGTTGCCTGACATAAAAGTGAGACACAGAAACAAAGTTTTACAGATTTTCTTTCTTGCCAAAATAAGATCATGTCATGGCAGTTCTTACAGGGATACTGTTCCCTAGTTCTGAAATGCTATTTTACAATTTAAGGACTTTGCTGCGTATTACAATTTAACAAACAAACTTCATTATAACCCCCTAGAGAGATTAGGGGGAAAAAAAAAAAATGTTCTTCACCCAAAAAGTAAAACTAACCAATGCTGGTCTATCAATATATTATAGAAATTTCTGGGCTGTGTTCTTTAATGATACCATACAGTGCCTAATTAATCACTGCGTGTACAGCACACATTCACTAGAAAAAGATTGCATTTGTATGTAAAACCAGCATAGCTATTTTCTTTTGCACTAGTAGCAGGGATTTGGAAAAAAAGAAGAGGACAGAAAATAGTTGAATGAAATTACAAGGATCATCTATTTTCTCTGTCCTTCCTCTTCCTCCTGAGCATATTCATCTTCCAAGTGTTCATTTTTCTCTTATGTTCTAATGTTACAGTTCAGCTTCTCTTTCTGACTTTTTTCATTAAAAGGGAAAAGAAAGAAACCTCCCATTTCCTACTGCTATCAAGTTTCTTTTAAGAGACAACAGTTTCAAGCAAAATCAGAACGGTCAAATAAAATAAACCTTACCACACAGTTTTAGTACCAACAAGCCTGTTAAGGAGGAAGCAAAGAACTCGAACGGAATACATAATTTACATCAGCAATAAGTACATATAAATTTGATTCTAGCAAGTTAAATGCAACATCATCTTCCCCAGCAAATGCAATAGTTCTCAAATTCAAAGTACAAACATCTATAATTTCCTGTGCTGCCTATACTTCTGTGCTAAGAACACTTTACGAATAAAGGCCCTTATTTCTGCAGAAGCATCAGTTCAGCATCATCATCTACATTTTATGGGATACAATGATACCCATACACGAATACAAACTGCTGTATGCACTAGAGAAGGATTTTTCAAGTGATCAAAACAAGGAATTTGGAACAGCTCAAGTACAAGCCTCAAACAGAGTCAGTGCCACCACCCATCTTCATCTGCTGCCCCCTGAACTCACAGGCACAGTCCCACAAACAAAATAGCTCATTTTCACAATTTTCTAGTGATTTAAATACTAAACGTGGCATACAGCTGTTAAGAGAAAAAACCACATTCCAAGCTAATCTCTTGCTATCTAAATTCAAAAGTTTTAGACAGCAAACAAAAAGTCAAAATTTAGATTTCAGACAACTGTTCCGTCCATAAACACCAGAGAGATTACTTTCTACCTTCAGGCCTTAAAAGGAGAGAAAGATTAATGATTAATGAGGAAATTTGGTATATGAGAGCAGGTGGGGGATAAGGGACTGGAAACTCTTGAAATGCAACAATTTAAATTTAAACAATTTAGAAGAATTTAAGGTCAATTGGATTAATCTGAAGAGAATTAAAGAATTCTGAAGGTGCTGTTCAGCTTCAGGAACAAAGGGTGCCCCAGGAAGAAAGTATATAATCAGCATACTATATCAATGCAAATTAGAATAAGTAATTTCTGCTCATTGTATTAATATAAACGGTGAGAAACAAGGAGCAAGAGGGTTGAACCGTGCACTAGTAGCATACCAAAACATTAGGAGCAAGGTCTGTACCAAGAAGCTGAACAGATACATTGCCAACAAAAAGCCAGCGAGGTTTCTGAAGATGATGCCAAAACAAAGGAGCGACAAATTATGGGTGAAGCAGGTAAATCCAGGTACTGTTATTTTCTGGGTATTCCTTTTTGATTTTACCACTTCTGTTCACAAAAGCCTGAAATTTACAGTTTCAGCAAAGAATGTCTCAGAGTTTGGGCAGTGAGGACTGAAAACCAGAAGCCAGAAAGTCATTATCATCCAAGATTCATACCTGTAAATGCCCTTAAAAAAATGTGTGACAGAATTAACAGAGCTAGACAATGTACAATGTATTAAAAGGCTTGACAATGTAACAGTGCCTTTACAAAGCACATGATCATCCAGAAATCTACAGACGAGCCTAGGAGATCTGGAGGAGGAGAACTGCAAATTGAAATTGGAATGTGAAGCTTATACAAAAATTTCCAAGTAACACCAAGGAGGTAAAATACTCCTAGGACAGGGGACAGGCTGGATTTTGCAAAATCCCAGAAAGGAAAGTTTCAAAGCCCTATGGACTTCAAGAGCTAGAATACAATTTACCTTACACATACATAATACATTTCAAGAGAATATTTTCATTGCTAGAGGATCTAAAGACCGGTGTTTGATACTTCGTTAAAAATTAACTGAAGTTGGTATATGGCATTAGCCTTGCTACATCCCCCCAGTCTAGTATGTAACCAGTGCCAAGTACTGATCTATTACAGGTCTGGCCTCTTTCAATAGCCTCTCCTGACTCAATCAACTAAATTAGTATGCTTTATGCAAAACAAATAAATAAATAACCCCCCCGAGCCTTGTCATTAAACAGAAATTACATAAAAGAAGTATAGTCCGTGTGTTTTTTCACATAACCTAATTTTTTTGTGTACAAAGCCTATCAGAGTTAGCTTCACGTATCAAAAACTCATGAATTTACTTTGTGAAGAGATCACAATTCATAAACCAACTATTCAACATACTTTACCACTGAGCTATCTGCTCTCTGGTCGTCTTTGCTTTTCCTTGTGTGTGTACTGGGTTTTTTTCCCTACTGGAGATGGCAATGTAAATTCATATACAACTTCTAATCCATTATAATCTTGTTTACGGAACTGCTCTCTAACCAGTGATTTTCCAGGCCGTATTTGTGCAGTTTGTTATTGCTGTGTGAACACCTTGCATTTGATGTTTTTGAATAGCATCTTATTTTTCCAGATGATACCTACAATTTATCAAGATTATTTTGAATTCTAATCCTGTCCTGCAATGTACTTGCAGCCCTTCCCAGCTCGGTATTGTTGCAAATTTAATAAGTATACATTCTATTCCATCATTCAAATCATTAATGAAAATACTGAAAAACACTGAGTCACCACAAATCCCTGTAGAGCTCCTTTGAATAAATCTTTTTATTTTGATAGTGAGCTACTTCTTAAACACAGTTTCTAGTTTTCCACATGCAGTCACGTGTTTACCGTATTTCCCAGCTTGCTTAAAAGCACATCCTGGGTGAAAGTGTCAAAGCCTTATGAAAAGCAAAATATAACATTCAAGGCTGTTACTGGGTCCACAAGGCCACTGTGTAAGTAAACGACAGTATCTTTTTGACAAATCCATGCTGATGGCTCTTTCTTCTTGTACTTTCAGTGTACATTTACTTGTTCCTGTATTTTCCCGGGACCGAAACTCTGATGATAGCACATCCCTTCAGCCTAGACAGCCAACACTTCTCTCTCCCTCCTCTTTAAAAACCAGCATTATGTCTTCTCTACTCCAGTTCTCCAGCACCTCTACTCGTTCCCCACAAGGTAACCGCCACAGACACTAATGCCTGCAAAATCTTACCAGTTTAATTTTCAAATACCTTGGAACGGACCTAATCAGAAACGGTTAACTGAAACAAATCTACCACACCTAATTTACCTGAATATTCTTTAATTGGTTTTTTCCCCCTCTTTGAGACCAACAACTTTTTCTGACAGTTGGGAAATTATTATAATAATCACCTGACTGAGGCTGACTTCTACAGCAAGTGATCATGCAAAGAAGAAAGATTCTCTTACCCTTCTTCCCATTTCATGTTCATTCTCAAAGATTCCCTCTAGCCTGGCATTAACTGTCTGTTTCTCCATCCTGGCTCGAATCCCCTCTTGAACCTAGAAGTCCTTCCTGGCTGTCTTTCTGGACGCTCAGTTGCAGAACGTGCCACCAGCACATTCCAATAGCAAACTCGATTGACAGCCTGGCTGCAGGAAGCACCAAATCACCTGAAATCCCCATTATTCATGACTTCAGTACTGTGCCTCTGCTGTTGCCTACTAAAGATCTCATCAACTGAATCTTACCAGCTGGACGGCGGTGATAATTTTCAGAACTAAGAGGTCCTTTTTTCCTCTAATAGTTATCTGGAGGCCTTTAAGGGTCGGTCTCTCCTCCTACAACCGTGACTCTGGGCAAGGCACCCCCTTAAACTACAAGGGAACAATTCTTCTCTTGTCTGCTCTTCCAAATCAAGGTTTACAACTTTATTTTCAACAGCATATATTTTTTGCAGGTATGAATTTTCAACACAAATTCGAAATTATTTTTTGCACTTTATGCTCTCCTATTGTGACATAATTGGTCACAGCAGCATCCTGTGAGTACAATGGGACCCAGCGTGGTCACAACGTACCCGGCAGGCGTGGACACAGTTGGCACAGTGTTTATTAGAGAACATCAGTCAATACCCCAAAACAAACCGCTTCCATTTGCCAAGCCGGAGGTACGGAATTTCTACGAGACTGGGAAGTTCCTAAACACTTCTGGAATCCGACGTTATGCTTCATAACTGTTAAAGCTACTAAAAAAAAAATAAATCCGGCGTGTGATAGTTTAAATAATTTTAAGAGAAGCTGTTTTTCTAAACAGGTAGACCAAGAAGTAAAGCTATGAATGCACCGGGAGCTGAAAGCACTGGTAATACAGACCTTAGTGCCACAACAGATCTGTGGTAACTGCAGGTTCTCGGCACCCCTGAAATTACCACAGATTGGCTTTTTTCCTGTGCACGTAAGTCAGCACCGGTTCAGGTTAGTTTGTAGCTCTGAGGTTTAAGATGTCATTTGTCATCTTCACCAAAAGGTCATTTCCACCGATTTGCTGCATGACTTTTTTTTCTGGCTCCACTGAGAACGTATTTCTAATTTAAAAAACCTAATAAACAGTTACATATTTTAGCAGATTATTGATGAGTATTACCAAAAGACAAAAACTTGGGCATCCTATTGACTACAAAATGACAGACACTGCTACAGAATCCTATTTATGTAAAAAAATTTGCTATAGATAGTTATTAATACACAATTGCACACAATTGCAAGTTTCCAGCACCATTTTATGTTATAAATGTTAAAATAAGTTGTTGAAACTCGAATCCTTTAACGACTGTTGATTGCATTTGCAGGCACTTGATACAGAATTGAGACGCTCCATTTTCCATAATAATTTCTAACTCAATCGATATATATGAGCTAAACAAGTTTAATCTTGGTGAAATTTAATTTAGGTATGGACAACATTCAGAGAAAATCATGTGAGGCATGCCTACGTATCTTCACAGAAATATGTCTTCATATGTCAATTTTAATTTATCATTTCAAAGAATAAATATTCCTCTCTATCTTAAGACCCTGTGTCATGCTATTATTATTCGCTGATAGTTCCCTTCATAGTTCACTTTTCTCTTGACCTTTGTCCAGACTTATTCAATACTTACATATCTCCGTTTCAATAAAAATGTTTTGCATTGTTATCATCTCATAAATATTGAAGAGAAACTATTTAACACAAAAAATGAGGAAATGTATCTAACCCCTCAGAGAAATAAACCCTGTGAAACTGACTTCTTGAGCAAGCCAATTTAAATGAAATAGATATGTTCATAATATTGCCTAAGTATAGAATCATATTAATATTTATCACTGAAATTACCAAATCAGCTACTAGAAGTGTGTGGAGGTGTAAATGATAATAACAAAGATTTTAAGAAAACTAATACTAAAATCAGATGCCCTTGTAAGCCATGTTTCACACAATATCTGAAGTAATTCTCTGCCGGTTCGAAATATACTCAGGAAAAAACGACACAGGAAAGAAAATCCTTCATTAGCCTGCATTCAGAAAATGTCGTTACTGAAACTAATGCAAGCTATATCTGATATAAACTTTTTCTTTTAGTCTCAGCTGTCTTCAATATTTATACATATTTTAACGGAATTAGGTTTCACTGATTTGCTCTTCTCTCTTTCAGTACATCACCACCTAGGGCTCTCATACTCCTTGCCTTTTCTGGCCAAATCCCACATATTGCTTTTGGTTCCATTCCAACACATATTGGCAATTATAAAATATTAAAGAATCTTAATATATGATAGTCTTAAAACTTATAATGAAAGTTATAAATACAGAATACAGAACTAGAAGACCAAATTCTCACGCACACAGAAATAAATTGAGATTAACTCAGGGAAATCAGCTTTAAAACCTTCATGCAGCTCTAATACAAACCCATTTTGCAGGTTACTCCTGACTGGACACAAGAGCGCCGTCTCCCATCTTTGACACTTGTGGCAAAGGCACCGCATGCAATAAAACAGAATGTTCAGTGAACCTGAAATCAGAGAGGACCTTGTGTACACTGTTTGGGCAAAAAATCCAATTCCATTCTCCTTCCCAGCAAATACTAATTTTCTGTATCCCTGTCCGTCTGCTACTGAAGACAGTCAGTCCCGTAATTTTTCTTACACTGGAATTGTGATTGTTGCGCTTTCCCTCCATTCTTTTTCATTGACTAATTTCTTTCATTTTCTACAAAACAAGGGTGGGGTAGACAAAATCTTTTACCCTCAAGCCCTGCTTTAAATGTAATGAAATGCTGTCACAGAATAGCTGTTTGTGTTCCACTACAAAGAACGCTGTCCTCAGTCTCAAGCTTTTAAAGACTAAATGGAACATTAACAGTAGGAACGTCTAAAATGGAACCAAACTTCTTACATCTTCCTGGAAAAACAGAAAATATGTTGCATTAGAATTACTGGAAAAAGCTTTACCAAGTCTTGATCATTCTTCTATAGTCTGTAAACAAATTCAAATCAGTTGCATATTTTTTAAACCAAGTCTAATTCCCATAGGAATAACCTGTAAAATATTTACAGGAAGAAAAGAAAGAGGAGAAAAGCAATAGATTTTTTTTTTTTTTTTTTTAATATACTTAATGGCAAACTTGGTGCTACACTGAGTTTCTCATGTATATATACCCACATAAGGGTAAAGCCCTTCATAATTTTAAATTTTAAAAAAAGCTCATTAAATTTAAAAAAAAAAAGCTCAAAACAGCACCTGTTTTTTCCTGCTGCACCAATCAAGTTATTTCTCAGAGAGAAAGAGCTTGTGAATGTCTTCTAGGCATTATTTGATTAAGTTGACAATATTATGTGAGCAATGGTTGAGTACCCACTGTGCTGTACTTTTGACCAAATTGATTTGTGTAATGAACACTTGCTCTGTCTCTTCTCTAGCCTGAATAGGGCTCTTGATTTAACCAGTGGTGCTGGAAGCCAAGTGAATTTACAGCCCCCACAGTCATTCCCTCTCAATCTGGAGAGAATAGCAGCAGCAGTACATGAGCAAGCATAATTCAATACATTGTGCTATAAGCGCAGAAAATAATATCAGAGAGCTCTGCAATATACCTGTTTTATTTGATTTGTAAACCTGATAAAAAAGCAATCGAGAAAAGTTCAGCAGAAAAAAAAGATATATGCGTCCTGAGCAAAAATGTAACCGTACTGAATGTGTACAAAGAACCGAAAAAATCATGCATAGTAAATCAACTTCATACTTTCCTCAGATAATATTGCACATTTTCCATTTAGAAAGGGTCTAGGTTCTGAAAAGTTACCTTTCCATTAAAAAGTGAGCAAAGAGAATAATTTAAAACTGAGTTTGGGAGTTTCTGAAAAGACCGTTTCCTAAATACACTGTGAAGCATGTGCTGGCAAACGCGACGAGCTTGTATCTTTCCTGTTTTCTTAAGTAGATTGACTGATTAATTAATCGTACTTGTTTTGATAAATTTATATTCTGAAAAGTCCTAGCCCTGCAACGTGCTTCCCAGCAGCCTAACAACATAGAGGAAAAGGAGTTATCTACACAGATACGTCTGTTCCTACTTAAATGTTTACACAAAGGTGTACACATGAAAAAAATTCTATCACTCTGATTTTTTACAACTGTGATAAACATTACCAGCAGCATCAGTGACTTCCCTTGTCAACTGCATCTCTGTTATCCTTTTCTCGGGAGTAAAGATCAATAGAAAAGTCTCATTGCTTTCAGGATATTACAAGGTGAGATTATTTTCTTAAATTATTTCTAAAGATAAAAATATTTTCAGTGTCTTATACTGCAAGGCATGCAGCTCGTGCCACATCAATTTATCCCCTTAAGAATCCATTTCTGAAGACAATGCGCATTTTCCTTTGTGCTGATCTAGTGCAAAATGCACACAGATGTGGGACTTGCCATTATGCACAAAGACACGTGATAGTATAATCATGACTGCATTTGGTAATGTTGCTAAATTTCCAGTGTAACTGTGAATATTTCATACTCCAGGAACACTTGGTTTCAGAGGCAGAGACATAAACCCTGCAGGGGAAACCCTGACCCTCTTGTTTTCAGTGGTAAAATTCCCTTTTATTTCAGCTGGGCCAGAACTTCACCCCAATATTATACCCACTTGACAAAATAATTTCGCCATTGCCATTAATTTGACTCAATTTCCCAGATTACAAAAGGCATAATGTTCCTGTTTTCCTGTCCTTCACAAAAACATTTTACTATCCAAAGCACCAAATGAAACCACACCAAAACGATTACAACCTAATTTGTATTTGTATTTGTCTAATCTGCATTCGCCTTAAATAAGTTTTATATCAGACAAGGAAGTTCACCTTTCTTTTCTCCCAGACAGAGGGGACTAGAATAGCCCCTCCACAATTCCAGTTCCATGTCTCGTACTACGTTCAACGTAAGCGCGTGTAGTCTGCGCCGTGATGGAACCTGACAACAGAGCTTTACTGAGGCAGTAATGATAATTCTGATGATCATCAACGTGATCATCAACATCAGATGATCAACGCCGTGCCTGTACAGCAACTCACCCAATGCCCCACAGCAAGCGCTGGATCGATAAGCAGTGCCATGGCTCCGGCGGGCTGCCAGGGACACTTGGTGTCCAGGTCACCCGGCGGCAATGGCCCATCGCGCGTTCTGAAGGTGGGCACCTGCCGACACCAGCGGCAGCCGTGTGATTTGAGAGGACGATGCCTTGCCTGAGGAACACGGGCAGCGCCCTGTCCGCTGGCCGGAGGCACCTGTTTTAAGGGGGAAGAGACAACCACTTCTCTGAAGTATTCTGTGTTAGAGGTCCTTGATCACTTGGATGAATACAATTTATTACCAGGAAGACAACATAAGGTGGTTGGTTGACTCCGACCGGGACATTTGTCTTAGATATACCGCAACACACAAGCGTACCCCGGTAGAATTCCTTAATCCAATTTACAGGCAAATGAAAAAGAACCTGAATAATATTGTGCTTTGCTTCAGCAGTTTCTATGGTTTCTGCTATTGAACATGCTCTGGGGCTTCAACGTACTGCATATTGTTCCAGGTTGAGGATTTTAAAGCAGTGCTGATTGTTTCTTTCGTTTCTAGATGGATGCATTCTGGGTGCTGGTACCACAGGCTACATAAAAGTACCATGATAGCTTATGCATAGAAAGCTAGCAGCCTAAATAAGACATCATTAATTTTGAGGACAGATAGGAGCAATAAGATAGGTTTCTTAAGCTTCTGGTACTGCAGGGCAACCAAAGAGTTATTAATTACTTGGCTACATTAATTATTTCCCCAATCTATCTTCCTTAACAATATGGAATATAGTCCTTACATAGTGCTTTACGTCGCCATTGCTGGCTCATCATTTTTCTTCTAAAATAGTCAGCAGGGTATCAGGCAATAGCGTATCAATCATGTTTGGAGTGGAATCACCAGAAACCATAAATGTTTTGGATTCTGGATGTGTTGTCTCAAAACTGCGGCGAAATTTGCCAGTATAAAGTGCAGATATGATTTTTAGAAGAATACTCATGATAGGTTTTAATAGAGTTTTCAGTAACTAAGCAGTCGCCAAGTTCAGTTAAGGACATCCAATTGATATCAGCATATCAATAACTTGAAATGGGAGAAGGAATTATAGTAAGTTGCCTACTGCATTATTTATTGTTTCCATCGATCCAATAACTATTTCTGACCACCTCCTGATCCCATCCATAAATATCACAACAACAACAATTAACAAAATCATTCTCTAATCAGCTGCATCCTGGCTCCATTAGCCAAGAAGGAAGCGCATCCTCTCTATGCACACTTTTAGAAGTTCAGCCTACATCTACAAAAACTAAGTTATTGTGGTATTTTCACTGGATAATTTAAAAATAAATTCCTTGGGTTTTTCCTTAAAAAAAATTTAAGCTGACACACTAAAAAAACATTTTGCTGGTCAAAGGACAATAGCATTAATTTAATTCAAACGTAACATCTTAAGCAGTGGCACAGAGACACAAAAAAATAGTCAATTTATTTTGTTATTCCTCTTTCATCTGTTAGTCAGAAGACTATTACTTCTGATGTAATTTTTGTTGCTCTTTCAAAGGACTTTAATAGCAGGAATGAAGTGTTAAAAAATAGCTTTGTTTCAGTGCTTGAAAGACTCACGTGAAATCAAGACAGGCAACAAATGAAATCGTATCCAAAAAATACCATGAAAATAAATACAGAAATCTTGATTAGAGTTGATCAAAAGGGGTTTTTTTATCATTCGAACGGGAGCTTGAGCTTGTCATTTTTTTGCCCGCAAATTACTCAACACATTTACATCCTAAATTTATCTCTTACTTCCCTCACAGCAGAACTTATTTCCTCTTATATGCCTAAAAAGAAGCATAATGCTAAGGGTGGAGTTTCAGAATCAATTAAAGCCTCAGCGACACACCTGACACCAAGTCCTGCCTTTTGCGCCACCTGGGGACTCGGGTTCCTTCCACCCCACCTTGTGCTTACTCCAGCGCTTGTGTAGATGAATGTTGGTTCAGACCCGCTGATCCAACTGGAAACTTGTATTTCAGAAAATGATTCTGTGAGCTAATCCAATTCACAACTGAACAAAGGCACACAAACACGTAGATGATACGTGGGTAAGAGAAGGCTGGAGGACGGGCCAATGCCTTTCTCTGGCAGCACAGCCTTAGGTCACCTTAAGCCAGTTTGGACAGTGCCACTCACCCTGACCACAGAGGAGGACCTCAGGGAGATGTGGGGAGATACACAGATAAATTACATAAACCAGGAGTTGAAATGCTTCCTATGCAAGTATTAATGGGGAATAGATGTGATATGTTCTAAATATCAAAAAATACAGATCTGCCACTTAGAAAACGTGCACCAGTACATAAAGTTGAAGTGAAAAGGGGTAAAATAGATGAGTAACTAGAGGAATGTTTTGTAAAGCTTACAGGTAAATATACCTAAATAGTTATGACAGTTCTAAACCCCCTTCTTCTAAGTTACACTTTGAAAGGCAATCACATACTGGCAATAAATCAGGACACAATGCTCCTGAGACCAGTGCTTTCTGACTGATGCAGAACTTTTGGCAATAACTTGGTTACTGGAAATCCACTCATTCTCCCTAAAAACGTCTTCATATCCAACTCAGTTATTACCTTAATATATGAAGAAATTACTCACAAAACAAGATAACTCAATACTCAGGAAGGTGACTGTGTTTTTACCTGTGGTCATTCATTCATGCACAAGCACCACTGCTATAAAATAGCTTCTTTTCTTAAATGTTCAAATTAGTTTAAAAATACTTGCAAGTATTACCTCTCACAAGTCAACATTATAAAAGGCTGCAAAGCTGCAATAAGGCTTTCTAAATTTTTGTTTGGGCAACAGGCTCTATCTGGACAAAAATATCTTTTAAAGTCCGTGACTACCTTGTACAATTCTGCGACATTTAACGGTATTTGTCCAAATGAAAAATCATTAATGAAGTACTATGCTACACAGCTTCAAAGGACATAATTTTCCTTAAAGGAAGGGGAAAAAGTCTCTTTAGATGGAACATTTGCAGGTTTGGCTATGAAGAGTTGTTTAGAAAGCTATGTTTACCCTCAGCTGGAACCAATGTACTCTAGTTTCTGGAATTCCCCCCCTGAACTAGGCTTGTGTCATGCACGTAAAGTCCCTTTTTGTAAGAGCTGTGTTGACACAACCAACTGCTGAGTGAACTTGTGAGAGCGGAGTTTCATGCTGAGAGAGAATGGTTGATTGCTACAGTACAAGCTCATGAAAAGAAAGAAAACGTGACAGCATGATGAAAGGTTTTTCATTGTTTGACCCCTCACCTATTCCTGAATTCCTGCTGTGACTTTCCATTTGCTCACTTGCATGTTTTAGCGCAAGGAGTCAATTCTTGAACCCTCTGAAACACTGAATTTGAGGGTTCTCCATGTCACAAAAAGACACTTTCTAAATCGCATTGCTCTTTTTATACTGAAGCATACACCAATTTCAAGAGCACTTCAGCTCCTACACAGGATAGCAATTTTTCAAACTTACTTTACTGCCATGCCATGGAAAAATAGCTGCATTTATTTTTCTTATTGGCTATGTTTGGTACTCTCACATCTGAGCATGTTGCAATCAAATGCAAGCAGCATTTTGAAAGACATACAATGTTTTGGATGGAAAAGCATGTCTCTGCCTGCTGTTCTCTGATGCTGTCCTTTCTACAGAATACTAGATGAACTACAAGTGGAACATGCCCAAATTTTTCCGCTAGCCCAACCAAAGTCAGCGAAGTCCACATCATGGAACATTGTGCTTTATGTAAACCAGAAGCAGACTTTTTCATCCTTCTCTTCAAGCTCATCCAACACTTCATTAATGTGGAAGATGATTTAAAGTTTTAGAAAATATCCCTTCTTCCTTCCTTCTCCCACTTAAAAAAACCCCCAGAAAAATCTAGAGAGCGCTGGATGGTTCAATGAATTTGTAAAGGGTTTAAATCACGAATTCAAATCTAGCTGCGAATGCTAATCTTACGGTGAATTCTGCCTGATCATCTGAATGCTGCTTGTTGCAGAGCTTCACCAACACAGCTTCTACTGCAGAACTGGGCAACAACTTTGATTACTGAATCTCAAGTTTAAGGAAACGTCTATTGAAGCAGCAGAAACAGAACTTGGATCCCCTTGAAATCAAGTCTTCCCTTCTTGGGTAAGTTCTTAGGAAAGAGGGCAAAGAAAACATTCTTTAATAGCAACTCTTGAATCAGGAGAGCTGGCCTGAGAGTTTAAAGCTATTTCCTGTCTTCCCCTATCTCCCACAAGGAGCTTGCCAACAGACCTCTTCCCTTTGTTCATCCTCCAGCACAGCAACCAGAAATTCCTCAGTCAAGATATACCTGTTTTCATTTAACATGTGTACGGAGAAGCCATTAGCCGTAATAGTCTCAGAGAGTTTTGCTCCCTGTAATTCACTTCAGGAATCAGTACGGGATGCTCCCTCAGCCATTATTACAGAGTTTCATCTTATCTTCAATTCTCAGAAGAGGGACTCAGTCTCATAATTTTGTTTGCAGATGAAACAAAATTGGGTGGAGTGACCGACACCCCAGAGGGCTGTGCTACCATGCAGAGGGACCTCACCAGGCTACAGGAACAGGCCAACAGGAACCTCATGAAGTTCAACAAAGGGAAGCACAGCTCTGCACCTGCGGAGGAATGACCCCACACACAGAGGAGTGACTGGCTGAAAAGCAGCTCTGCAGATCAACACACGGGAGTCCTGGAAGACAAATGAATCTGCAATGTGTGAGGGACTGGAGTATCCGGCAAACAAGGAGAGAATGAGAGCCTGGAATGTTCAGCCTGGAAAAGAGACTGCTTGGAGGGGTCTTATCAATGTGCATAAATACCTGATGGTAGGGAGCAGAGATGAAGGAGGTGGATTCTTGTTAATGGTGCCCACTGACAAGACAAGAGGCAACGAGCAAAGTTGAAGCGCAGGACATTCTGTTTAGATGCTGGGAAAAAAATTTCCTTTGAGAGCGACCTAACACTAAAACAAGTTTCCCAGAGAGCTCGTGGAGCTCCATCCTTGGAGCTATTCAACATCTGAGTGGACACAGTCCTGAGCAACCTGCTCTAGGCTGATCCTGCTAGATTTGTCTGCAAAGCTAGACCAGGTCCAGTGAGGATATTGAGGCTTGGACACAGCCCAGTGATGGGCAGGCAGGTGCGCTGTGAGGGGCAGGACCGAGGTCAGAAGAGGACACCAACCAGCAGGTCAGAGGCCAGTTCAGAAGGTCCCATGGCCCGGCAGGGGCTGAGCTGCAGACCAGCGCTCCTGCGCTGTCACTGGGGCAGGACCTGGGCGCCCTGGGTTGCGTGGAAATGGAGCTCCTGGGAAGCCCAGGGGAGGTTGAGTGGGGCGAGTAAAGCCTAGTAGTGCCCTTGCAGCCCTGGCTGTAATTTACAATTGAATTTACAAATTCAATTTGTAAAGGCTTATGCCAGAATAACATAAGAAAACGACATGCAAAGGAAGCAGATCTAAAAAGGGAGTGGGGAAAGTCTTCATTTGGATGGGTGGAAATTTCCAGGAATTAGTGCTCTTGTGTTCTGCAAATTATGTACATAAATGCATTTTGTGCTTACACAGAAGACGGGTTCTCCTTTTCTGACTCATGGTTGCTCACTTTATTCAATAAGCTTTTTTTTAATTTAACAGTACCGCATTAAGTGGACTCTTATTTTGAATATTACTATCAACAATAAAGTTTCCGCAGACCAAATTTATGCCCTCCAATTCAATGATGTAAACCCACTGTCTTTTGAACATTCTTCACTTGCACCTGTCCAGCCTCGCAGTATTGAGAATGCTGCTCAAATTTATCTGACTTGGTTCACAAATTTGTTGCCGGTGCATATGAAGAAAAAGAATACATGTAGTCTCTAAGCCACATCACCTCCAAAGAAACTGATTTACCACTGAACATACTTGCTATTGATATCAGCGATGCTTTAATAATTGTAATACAATAATGATAAGGTCTGGAGTTACTTTTCAAACAGAACTTTAGTCTAAACAAGTGAGGAAAAAAATTAGTGTAGTTGTTACTTGTATGAAACAATCCACACAACAAAAAATTCTAATAATATCAGCAACAGCTCTGAGTTTTCATTTCAATTACCTGGGCCAATCTTGTATTCTCTGCACACACTATTTCTTCTGAAAAAATATTGTTTCAAATACCAGGATTCACAAAGTATCCTGATCCAGTATCTGATGTTTACTTGAAAAGATGCAAGAAATCCTCTAGGAAAGGCAAGTATTCAGCAGGGCTCCTCCCTCAAAAGAAAGTTCTCTCCATTACCCCAACTGGGAATGTGATCTTTCTGAAACATGCCAGGATTACCTCTTAAAATATTCTGCATATCCTTTTCTAAGTACAGGTCAGGTTATTATTCACTTAATTCCTATTTGGTTTTATGGTACATTTACTTAAGCATTTGTAAATACATGGTTTTTCATTCCTTCCTCCACCATATACACCAAACACATTTTATTTCACAGAAGTACTTAACTGTCTTGGAATACATTGCTTTTGCAACACTCTTCACTTACATATGCTAGAGGGTCTTGCATGCATTGCATTTTTAAAAAATACTTACAAAAAAATAAAACCAAGACATCCCTTTTTCCTCTTCTGCTCTCATGCTTAGTGCTTCATGAAAATCTTCACAACACTAGAGAGTAGTCAAAATTTATACAGCTTGTTAATCTTCATTATGATCTGCCGGAATATTATAGATGTACTAAGCGTGCCCAGATACTCTCTGAGGTAGACAACGTAGCCCAGGTACCCTAAGAACCGTGTTTTCAATGACTCTGTGCAAAAGAGAAACAAACTCCTAGAAAACTGCAAGCCTTCACACCTTTCCCTGAAATTGCCTTAGAATAAGCATTATGTAAACACACTGACAGCAAACGGCAACCGTACATCTTTTCCCACTGCTCTTCTCCAACATCTAGCATTTGATGGCCACAACCCAAACAAACAAGACACTCTGCAGAGAGGAAAGATTAATATGCTACAAAAGGCACCCCAGCACAATCACTTTCCTTGTTGTGCGTTGATTTACATAGTTAGACTATCTTCCCTTTAAATCTCACTTGTACATCTAAGATTCCCATATCCCTCTCTTGCACATTCTCTTTACATACATAAAGTATGCAGTGTAATGGTATAAATATGTAAATAAATGTATAAGTAAAATATTTTTTTTTTTTGTGCAATCATGATTGCTGCATCATCTGCTAGTTCTTAGGATTTGTATTCCTTTCTGCATTATGCTGTCCTTTCCACCATTTACCCTGAACCCGCATGATGTACCTGAAGTCTCTCTACACACACTTGGTTTCACATATTAGTATCTGCAAGCTGTAAATGCTCACCAGATTCCCTGAACTACAACTGAAGTCGGCTTTATTATTTCCTGCCAATTGAAAGGAAAAAGGATCACCACTTAAGGAAAACTTGCAAAAGAACACTATTGCCGGACATCCACCACACAGTTAGCTTATCAGCCACCACTCTCTGTGCGAGTAACACCATTTTTTGATATCACAAAGTCAGTCTGTCATGAAACTTAAGGAATTATTTTTGCATTTTTTTTTTATGTTGCAAAAGAAAGCCCCACCAATCCTTGCAAGTCAACTATCTACGTAGGTTGACTGAAACTGGAAGAAGGGGGGGGGGGGCGGGAATCAATTATTTTTTTGAAACCTTCTTCTAAACCTAAAGAACAAGACAACCTAGACAAGCTTCTAAACCTAAGCTTGTCTCTCTAATGTACATAAAATCTCAGCCAAACAGTTTTTTAGTTTCTTCAGCAATTTAGGGATATCCAACTACATTTCACTTCAATGCTGTTATAGAAAACATTTGGTAATCTAACACTCAAAAGAAACCATTTCATGGTTCTTCTTCTCTAGGCACAGAATTTTCTTTCGACTTTATACTCTTACTGCACTTACGGCTTTTTAAGGAAAAAAGGTTTGGTTATTCAGTTTGAAAACCACATCTACACTGCATATACCGTACTTCAGGAACACGAGGAAATCACAGGGCTTTCTTAATCTCTAAAGGCAGACTATTCGGGATGAGCTAAAAACCTTCTTTCTGTGAGCAGAACTTAGACATGAATATGAGAGAAGTTACAGCAATAATTACCGGCTATCGGGAGTAAAACTCATTCAGAAGTATAATAAACTGAGGATACTTAAACTGACTTCATCCAAACAAAGACAAAAAGAATAGCTTACAGAAATATGCCATTAATTGCATTTACACTTAGTATCATCTACCTTTGTAACACCTTTCCCTTCCTCTACTTCTAAAGGAAATCCTGTGAAAACTGCTCTTTGTCGAATTTCGGGAAATGAATTCAGAACCAAAATTGTAAATTATAACCTTTCCTGTCTACTCATTTCCATCTGGGTAAAGAGTTCATCTGCTCCAGAGCACTCTGCATCTCTTGACCCGCTCAATAGCTACAGAAAAAGTATCACCAGCGTTTTTAATTATTATTTACAAAATGAAAGAAAGAAAAGCAGGTCAAAAAATGAGACTCGTAAAGAGTAGGTACAATTTGAAATGTCTTCAGTTATTTGCATAACTGTTCAATATCTTTTAAAGACTGCAGTTATGAGATGATATAAATTCATGAAGAATATATATTTATTAACACATACACTCAGGACTCTCACTCTTCCTCGATTGGAATGCCAGGTGAACATTTCAGCTGAAAGAAAATGAATTGTGAGCTCAAGATGAGTGGTTCTGTCTCACCTGACTTACTCATGTGAAGAGCCCCTAATAGACCTTGGGGGGGCGCATGCATTAAAGTAGAAACCGTGTCATTGATTTTTTTCAAATTCCCTTTAAATAAAAAGGAAGAAGAAAAGGTTAATTAAGTTCCCCCATGCAATTCTATTAAGAATATCCATGATTACTGTAGCATGAGGAGGATATTTAATTCAAAATAAAAGAAAGAAATGTACAGCTAGTCAATCAGAACAACTGAAGAGCTGTGGCTGCTTTAACGTAATGCAGACACGGAGAATATTACAGCAAAAAAACCTTAACAAAACAAAATAAACTAAGTTTCTGCCCAGAAGTATGATACAGAAAGCCTCATAACCTAATATACAACTACGGGTTGGCATCGTACAATAAGTTAACATCAAAATCCTGTATTTTGTAATACGAAGCAACACTTGACAATGTGAGTCACATATTTATAACCTGATATACTGGCGTTCTGGGGTTTGGTTATTTGGATTTCTAGCTTGACCAATTGTCTCAAAATAAAACAAACCATCTCAAAATTTGTTAAGAAATATATTATTTTCAGAGATGTTATAGAGGCTTTTACAAGGTGAGTAGTTTGGTTTCTGTTCTCTCACAGGTATTCTATGCTAATCCTGCCAGAGCAGAAACTGCCCACAGTGTGCTTTGCTCACTTAAATACAGTTTAAACTTATAATAATCTACAGAGATTTGCTAAAGATATACTTGCACAAACACTATCAACTTTTAAATCGTATCTTCATAAAAACAGAATGCGTTGATTTTCAACATCTAAAAATAACAAAAATGATGTATCTACATCAAGTATTTTCCTGTAGACATTTTTCTTGTTTAATTCCTCAAAACTATTCAACATCCTCCAGATACAAGTGTAATTCACTGAGAGAATAAATTGAAAGTAAAATACTTCTTTTGTAACAAGAGCGCAGAGAAGGCTGAAAGCAAGTGTCAACAGTCTGCAAATAAAAGTTTTTCATATTTGATTCCAGATTTTATTAACTGCTTCAATTTAGCTTGGCCCAGACATGGCACTTCATTGAAAAGAGTGGAACCGACTCAGAAGATTAATTACAGTAAAATTATCCTAATCTGTCATAAGCTCTGATATAGGAATAAGAGGAAGTAATTTGCTTCAGTAAAAAGCAATGATCACCAAAGCATGAAAATTAACACTTCACAGAGGTAGATATTAAATGAGAAATGTTAGCTGCATCAGCATATCGGAGACAACTATAAACTGAGATTGAGAAGTACTATAGTTTATTATGATAAAGTCAATTTTATCATTCAGCAAATGCTCACTTGGTGAATTTAACACTGTATGTCTTTCTCCTCAAAGGTAAATTGCATTACTGCTTTACAGAATTTATACCACTTTTGTTTCCTTTATGCATTATCGCTTCCTTTATCTCATGGAAACTTATTAATACACAGAAGGCAAAAAACCCACTGAGTATTACTTTATTTTATTACTTACTCTGAGTACACAGACAATACCTGACACGTGCTCTTCTGAAATTTTATTAAGCAGAGTTTTTTATCAGTTTCAGTCAGTGGGCACTTATAAGCAGATGAGAACTTTTTTTTTTTTATGGAAAGAAATACACATAAAAAGATAGGTACAACTACACAGGGAAGATACTCTGGCTTTACATTCTTGCATTACAGAATAAATTCAACCCAAAGATTTTATAACCACTAGCATTCATACTGAAAGGTACTAATGCATCATTATGATCTAGCAGGTTGCTCGCTGTGTTTTACAGCCTTTCACACTACATTAACCTTTTGTACCTCAAGTATTTATGACCTCATAAGTAAGTATTTATCAAACTGAAAGCTCGTACACAGCACTGTATTTTAGCTATCATTGTTTAGCAACATCTAAAATTTCTTTTTGCCTGAATTAAAAATCACTTGGGTATACAGTCCATAATTTTAACAAAAACATTAATGCAAAGTAAAACTAGTTTTCCACTATCCATGAAAATGGCTAGACAGAAAATTGCCAAATGCCTCAAATATGGTCTCATGCCAACGTGAAGAAAGTCTTCTCATGCAAATTTTATTCTAAAATAAAATAAGAATTTTTTTAGAAACTGCGAATGTATTTGTTATGCTTTCTGCAGCATTCAACAGTGTATCGCAGCAAAACAATACGCAGAACTACTCCAGGTACAAGAACCATTGCAATTACTGAAGTCACGAATTCTCCAACTACATATACCCTGTATTTAACAACAACAGAAAAACCCAAACCACAAAACACAGCAATTCAGGCAGTACGTATGCTCTGTCAAACGTCCCCATGCCACATGCGTAGCCACATTTGAGGAAAAAAAAAACTGCAGTTGATTAATGCCTTGGGCAAATATTGCACAAATACAGTGGTGCTTGCAAATATTTTTCCTGGCAAATCAGTATGAAATGTGAGGTATTGAAACCTACCACGAGCAAGGCAAAATTGTAAGCTTACAAACATTCTCATAAAATTTATGGCTAACAAATACCACTGCATAAGCTGAGCATATTTCCAAGAGAAACAACGCCTGTCTAAACCTGCTGTTTCTTTCCTCTCTATCAGGGGAGCGTGGCAGAGTACGGCATTATCCTCCTATCCACAGGCACCTGAGTGATGGCAAAAAGAAAAAAAAAAAAGAACGAAAGAAAGAAAAAAGGAAAGAAAAGGAAGACCATAGGGAAAAACGCCACAGAAAGGGAAAAAAAAGGATATCTGCTGCTCTGTAACCATCTTCTGCGCACTTACGCAGGGGCAATGGTTGAAAGAACAAGAACTCAGCCTCAGCCTCTGAGGGATTTCTGCTTGCTGGTAATCAGACTGAGATACAGATCGCTATTGCCTTACCTGCTGCATTTACTGCAGGAAAAATCCACCCAAACAAACAGCTTTGTTACAGCTGGAATAGATTAAGGAGTTGCTGAGGTGCTTTGCTCTCTACAGTGCCTTCCTCCAACAAGATGCTGCCAGTCAGCCCCCCTCCCGGTCATCGTCCTTGTCCATATCGTGATCTCCTGCCACCCTTCTTGCCTCTTTCTCCAGATTTTGCAGCGTAGACTCTTAAACTCAACAACCCAGTGAGTCAAAGGCCAGTTTTGAGTCTCCCCCTCTCCTGACAGCCACAGGTCCCTGTATTTGTAGAGCTAAATAACACAGCAGAACGCCTTCATATTTAGCATGCTACAGGGAGTTTTAGACCCTTGCTACCTGACCTTTGCTATGATCCTGGCAGCAGTCAGGTTCCTCATATCATTTCATGCCCCACCTTTGACTCCTTAATCGCATTCCTCTGTGGAAGAGAGCTGGAAACCGTGCCAAAGCAAAGGAGCAGACTCATATTGTCATTGCGTGTGGCAGCACCTCATCAAATATCCCAAGGCGGGGAGGGTGGGTGGAGAGATGGTCAGCACGGTATGTCTGAAAGTTAAACCAAGCTGCAGAGTTTTGCCTTTTTAAAAAAAAATAAATTATACATTTCCTAAGTAACACAGTACCTTAGCAACTTTTTTTCCTTATTCCTACACCTGAAACGTAGCATTCACACAAATCAAGGCTAGACTGTGATCTATTCAATGCTCAATGCTCCAAAAGCACAGATCAGTTCAAAATGAAATTCAGCAATCGCATTCTGCTGTTACGGGAAAAAGACTATTTGTCGGTCCAGACACTTGGGCTCAGGACAGCCAGCTTCTGCAATCTATTTTGTCTCAGATTTGCCTCTGGCGGGGTATTTAAACTACTTGTACTCCAGTTCCTCCTCTGCAAAAGCAGAAAAAACAATAGTTGTAATTCAGCAAACCCTCACAAAACGGTCACTAGGATGAAATGAATCTTTCCATGAGATGCTTGGAAGGGATCACCCTCTAAACTCACCAAGAAAGAAAAAAAAAAAAAAAAAAAAAAAAATCACACTACATTAAAGCAGTAGCATTACATTCAGAAATACCTCAGTCTTATAGTCCACTCCCAAATCCAAAGAACTCTTAAATATAAAGAAATACCTTTATCATTTGAGGTCACAAGCTTGCAAGTTCTCTATCTCAAATTGTTTTGTGCTACCCCATAAAAGTGGTAGGAACTGCAATCCAACTTCCCGCGTGTAAGGCATCATTACCTAGTAAAACGTCAGAAATTGGAGAGAAAACAAAGAAGGGTCGCCTTGCATTTAAAATCAGATTAGAGCAGCCCTATAATGCACCAATAGATTGCCTTGTGCCCTGACAGCTGCTAGTAATATAAACCCCCTAGTCCCGCAGCTGCACCAAAGCAGACAACGCATTGTGGTCCTGAGGCAGTAACGCAGCACGCCACACATCCTCCTTCAGCCACCGCGACATCTCTGGGAGGGGAAAAACCACAGCGACACTTCCCAACATTGGTTACCTCTCCGTGACAAGGCAATTCATCAGCACCAACAAGCTTGTACAGTGCAACACTCAAGCCCCGTGTTATATTCCTGCAGCATTAACAGCAGTCTCAGATATTTTGCGTATTTCCCACTCAGCTTTCACTATCCAGGAGAGCGGCCAGGGAATTCATGACTACAGAGATAAGATTGAAGCGAACAAAGGAAAAAAAAAAAACCCACCACCTCTTCAAGCCCTCATAGCATGCAAAGCTCTTTCTCTTAGTGATAAAACTGACCTAAAGATACACCAGAATGTTGTTTTGACAAACCTTATCAGAAGGAGGTCAAGGTACAAAGGTATTTTAGCAAACGTGAGAGCAACAAATTTATCACCTGGGCACTGTTCAATTTACCAAAAAGCACACCTGTAAATAACGTCAATAACATTTGGCATGAAGCATCTACTCTTACTGAAAACTGCTGAGCAAATACTGCATTTGATTGCTGAATTTCATCAGTCAGGCAAAGCGTTACAAAGTGTCCCCAAAGGATGAATACTTTCAACTAAATCTCAGGGATTTCCTAGTTAATTCCCAACTCTTCACCTGAAAAGTCTGGTCAAGAACAATCCCTGGGAGTAACTGCATGGTTTGTGGCAAGGGGCACCAAACTTGGACAAACATACCACCAGGCAGCCTCCTTCCCCGCTTTTCAGCCCCAGCAACAAGAGCATCCCCACCGGAGGGCACCACGGTCCAGAAGAGAACGGTCTGTGCTTGTAATGCTCATTAAACCATAAACCGCATTCAGGTCTAGTCTAAACTCAAAGGATTAATCTGAGACCTGTGGAGTGACTATGCTATACATGCAGTAACCTTCCTGGGAACGTCTCAAGTAATGGTGAATAACTCTATGCTGAATCAAAAAAATCTCCTTTTACTTGCAATAAAGAAAAATTACTATTCTTCATGGAAGAAAACAGAAAGATAAAAATACAAAACTTGAATATTCACAAATATGAGCCCTCCTTCCTTCCCACTGAAAAGGGAAGCAAAAGGCTTAAAAGCATAGGACACAGTAAACTCAATCAAAATAAAAAATACCAGGTTTCTAAATTACACTACCTAGCTGGTTCGAAACTTAGCAGGTCTAAATGATCAGTATCTGAAATATGTCAAACCAGCATGTCAAATCAATAGTTAAATTAATTAGAAAGCTGCTCAAATTTGGGACAATACATTCTGAGAGTTTAGGTTAAGGAAACTGGAGACATGAAGACTAGATTCAGTCTGCTACCTGAAAAGATTGTCTACGGCGATATTAAACAGCTGATGATAAAAGAAAGCAATTTTCTATAGTGGGTGGCCAGGGCATACTCGACTACTAGGGCCACCACACTTCTCAGTCAGAAATATGACATACAAAATTACTTTTTACTATACTTTTACTATAGACAAGACTTGCTACATATGCAAAATTAGGATTATTAACATCATCTATATCATCTGGCACACAGTGAGTATATGCTACATTTCTAGGCATGTAATAGTCTATTTGGGAATCTTAACTTTGAAAAACCCCAGACAAACATGCCAAGTCCTCAAATTGCATCTGGATAAAAGTTCCAGGCAGAAAAATTAGACGCACTGGGCTATAGTAAATTTGCTGTCCCGAAAAGATGTATTTGGGGAAAAAAAACCACACCACAAAACAAAACAAACAAACCCCCACCCTTTCACTGAAAACAGAAATGTCTCTTGCTGTAACAAAAAAAAGAAAAAAAATCTTGGCTCCTTCCATTAGAAAGCGCAGAACAGAATCAGCGATTCAGACACTAGCACCTTTGATTGAACATGTTTTGTCTCTGAAACACATTACAATCTTTGGAAAGTTGACTTTGCTGTACATGCAAAAAGAGAAGTAACATGGGAAATGGCTGCAAGTTTCTTTTGAGAAAGAACAGACACATAAGAGGAATGGATCTGCAACACTTTCAACTCAGTGGGGAAAAAAAGAGGGAGCCTAGCTCAAAAACGAGAGGAAGAAAATTCTAAAATTGGAAATGCTTGCTGGAGACAGGAAGAAGCCAAAAGCAACGTTTTCTGCTGGTGTGAAAGCGCTTTTCTGGCATGCGTGAGCCATTTCACAAGTACAAGTACTGCCAGTCTGTATGTTAACTTCAGCAGTTTTACAATGAGTGGAGCCTGCAGTGTTCCAAAACTTTATAACTCCAAGTATATGCTAAAGATTACCTTTTAAAAAAAAATTTTAAAAAGCCCTAATAGCAGCCAGTATTGGATATTTTTGTGTATACCAGCAAGTAGTGATGTTTCAGCACAAACTGAATGTCCCAGTTAATGGGCGCAACTCAAATGAAATGCCACCCATCAGCTTGTAGTACCGGCAAAATGTGATCCTGCAACGTATTCAAACACAATTATCCAGCAGCTCTGCATAAACTCAGGACCCCCCCACACAAGTGTCTACCCCTGAACCTCAGAACTTTGTAAGCAGCTCTATGCAATTGTTACCAACACCAGCGCACAAGCCTTTCGGTTACAAGTGCTCACACGGCTCATCTCTGAGGTTAAACCAGTATTTTGTCACTAGAGCGCTGCATACCATGGTGCACATTTCCCAGGACACAGTGTCACCCGCTCACGAGTATCAAACAACGTTCATTCATGCACTAGCAACGGTTCACTCTCTACCTCACCAACGTGTTTACTCCTCCAACTTTTAACTTTGTGATTTTGTAAATCAGAAGGCAATTTTAAAACTCCAGAAATTTAAGCAAGCTTCCCCCAAACCCCACTGATTGGATTGTATTTTAAGCTCATCCCTTTAAGGGATTACTACAAAAGAAAAGTTTTTCAATTTGCTTAAAACATACCTTTTTATCTGATTTTTATATCTCTTGTATATCCTTTACTTTCCAACACCATCTAGAATTTTTTTTTCCCCACACACACTGTAAAAACTAGAAGACATTCTGTATTAAAAAGAGGAAAAAAGTGACATTCATATATAAATAACAAAGCTCCACTATTTCTGCTGTTCCAGGTTAGGACAGTTTGCCACCTGCCCTTGCCAGTTCTTCTTTAAAGAAAAGAAAGAAGATCTTACGTATGAGAAGAAGGAAATACGAATATTCAGAGGTGAAACTCGGCACCTGTTTCATCAAATTTGGTAACACTGTACTTGAAAACTATATAAGAAAGGAAATGAAGGAGGGGAATGTCTCCACAAGAAACCTTGTTTCTCAGCATAACCCAAGTATTGCCATCCCCCTGGGACCAAAAGAATCAGGACTCTGAGCAAACATGCAACAGAATCACTACATTTGCAAGTAAATGCACAAGCTAAAAGCAAATTTCTCTGGCCTATGCTATCAGTTTTTCCTTGATGCAAGTGAAAAGCCACAGAATTTCTTTTTGAATACCACCTCATGTTAAGATTAATAATTTCAAATATTTTAAGTAAATTGACATGTTATAGTTACTTTTTTGGCAATGAACCCCTTTAAATAATGGCAGCAATAAGGTAATACGCTTGTAATGTGAACAAATTACAAAACATATCACGTCATTATGAAAAGCGAAATCAGGTCTCACAGCATTATTGTAACTCAGAAATAGTACATTTACATAGTTTCCAGTCACTTTCGTAGACATCTCTTATCTCTCACGTTACGTGCTTATAGCCCACAAGATCTTTTATTAACTGAAGCTACCGCTATAGAAGCTTCACCTGCAAACACTGATTAGCACAGACAGATCTTTCTAGATAGCTGGGTGATCATGCCTGCACTATGTCGCAGCATTGGTACACACATTGTTTTCAAATCAAATATTTAGATACTATTCTGGAACAGCTGGAACTTATGTGAATCCTTATTAAATTAAATAGTTGACATCTTTTGACGCACTTTTTATAATGGCAACAAAAAAACGCAGGCATAGAAAAGACTTGACAATTGTAATCATGTTTCCTCTTCTCTTTTGATTGAATCAGAAGGCATTCTGTTGCGGGTTTGGGTTGTTTTTTTTTTTCCCTTTTATAAATCAGAGAACAGAAGAAACGTATTTTAATTACAACCCAAAGAAAAAGCACAGCAAGGGAAACCCTCCATTCTCACTTTTCAAGGTCTGAGGAAGCTGGGAGGCAGCGCCTGTCTTATTACAATCTGTCAATATATAAAGATCGAGATGTCTTCAATGGCAAACAGTCTTTGAAGTCCTCTCTTCTATCGATGAGAGTTTCATGTTCTTTGCCTACCGCACCCGGAGGTGTTATTAGACCTCGTGGCAGAGGCTGACGAGAAGCCGCCACACGGGCTCTCTGTAATCCCTTCCTCGTCACAAGGATTTTTACAGAACCGATTGCTGCGGCCATGAAGGACCTGAAGAGCACCTACACATTCTCCTGCCTTTCGGAGATGGGTTTTAAAGGGGCATCTCTGAATTTGTATACTGGGGTGACGCTGACTGTAGTTCAGAGGCAGTTCCCAGAAAGGGAAGAGAAGATCAGAAGAGCCAGCGGCAACTGTTCCACTGGGTGAGATTTTAAAGAGGTCTCAGCTGGAAAAGCAACGGCAGAAAGCCCCTTTAAGCAAGAGCAGAAGATGGCCTGAGGGGTCTCTCTTTGAAAGCCCTTGAGAGACTTTTCTGAATCAAAAAAGGCAGCATGCTATGCTGATAGTGCAACACAACTCACCAATACTGCATGGGATACCACCCAAAAAAGCACCTAGAATCAGCAAGATGCAACAATCTAGGTACAGAAATACCAGAGAATTCGTGCATGTTCTTCATATCAACTATATATTCCCTTCAGGAGACTACGTATTGTCTCCACGCCAAACTAAAATCGACAGTAGCTGGCTTTGTAACTCCTGGGGAGGGGGGGAGTGAAAGTAAACTACTAGCTAACCTTGGAATAAGCAAAAACTGGGAAGAAACAGAAAGCAGAGACACAACAGGCATATTGAAAAATAACAGAAAAAGAAAACCAGAGGAAGATTATAAAAGGGAATAAAGTGTGGTAAAGATGAAAAGGAAGACAAAACAACTGAAACGCACACAAAGATGAAAAGCTGCCAAGAAGCAAGCAAAAGGAGAGGCAGGTTTCGCACTTATGCAATTCTTTTTTTTCTAAATTAGCAATTATTTTATATACGTATATAAAACCATCTCTATATTAGGAAATATTTACCCTCTATCCCTGCAGTGCCAACAAAGTAAATAAATGTTCAGCTTTATTCACATAAGTAAAAAGCACAAAGTGGCAACTACTCACATCTCAAAAAAACCTCCAGTAAGATCCAGTTATATTTTAATCAGCTGACACTAAGTTTTTTGAAGTTAACAACTGCTCACCTATCAACATGTAAGAATGTCAATTTTATACACAGCAAAAACAAAGGTAGGTTTTACATAAAGAGAAACAGAACAGGGAGACAGCTTTTGCTGTGGGAGAACTTGCATGTCTGGTTTTGGTAGAGGCCTTCTGCCGTAAATGTGTATTTTAATAAATTAATTATAAAATGTGTACATTATTTTAAATAGTGTCTAGCTACAAGATGCAACTGTGAAGTATAAACTGTCTTAACTGGGAACAAAATCTATGACAGCAAGAGCAAATTTAGTTTTAAGAGTACTGAATTTTTAAAATAAGATACTGATCTGGGCGTGTATTCTAACTTTTTGATGCTATAAATATATTTTAAAGCACTTTTTAAACAGAAATCAGAAGAGCACAGTAGTAAGACTAGAAAGAAATAGATTTCTTTAAATAGTAATGCTCACGTTAAAATCAGAACATTATATATACTAAGAAGTTCAGATTCACTAAGGCAGTTATCTTGTGTTCCTATTAGTAGTTTTAGAGGTAAGTTACCTGCAGTTTACAGTACAAAGCTATGCATGCTTTCATAACCCAAGTCCATTTGCTATAGCCTAATGGCTTAAACTATGTGCGTGCTAGACTATTAGCTCCATTTAATTTCTTCTCTGGCAAAGTCTGAAAGGAAAAAACTTCTAACTGTTTCCTGAATGCGTATCTAACTAATAAGAAAATTGTCTTTGGTACACCGCTGCCCGTGACGTGTATTTCACCCTGCCACATCACTGGTAGACCATAAAGCACCTTCAAACTTACACATGGATTCACCTGCTTGCAGGTTGAGGCAAGACAGAGGGACGTGCCTTGCTACTGTCTCTCTAATACTGACGGACAGAGAAGTTAAATGTTTGAACTGAGTCATTCTTTCATACTGACCCTAGAGAGGGAACAGATTAAGCAGGGAGAAGCGGTAACTAAGCCTACACATGAGTAACATTTAATTAAAGTAATTCGTGGGTAGGTAGGTGGGTGTGTGGAAAAGCTGAAGAGATGGGTGTGTGGGAGAGGTATGGAAGCTTGAGAGTATAAACAGGATTTGAAAAAGTATTTTCAGGGTTGGGTTGGGAATTGACAAGCCATTAAGCCATCATTAAAGTGAGACCCACGTGTAGCCACACAGGAGAGTAAGTTTAGCTCCTGAGTAGCCCTGGGCAAAGACTATCGTATTAACAGAAATGGAGCCTTATGCTTCAAGGAAGAAGAGAGGAAGCCTATCCGAATGATCTTCATAGCTTTTAACTACAAACCTTGTTAGCTAGCTCTCCTGTGCTACCCGACCATTCTGACCTCTCTAACGGAGAGCCAGTTTCTTGCAAGGAAGAACCTAAGGATGTTGCTGGTTAACCAGGAAGTTTCAAACATATTCTCCTCATGCCACTGCACAAAGCCCTCTGGACAACACACAAGTTTATATTGCAATCACACAGAGTCGGTGCACAGAGGAATCGACAACTTCGGATAAAGTTACAAACCATTAACTATCATTTGCATGCCAATTACAAGAGAATGGAAAACATCATTAGTCTTACCTAACCTAGCACAGCCACTCCTGTATTTAATGAAAATGGGAGCTAATTTTCACCGAAAAAAATCACCCCCCATAAGGATCAATTTTAATTACCGTGTTATAATGTGAAGCGCAGATGCAGGTCAAATACAAAATAAGTTGTAATTAGCTATTTCATCATACCAAGATCCTCTTTGAAATTTATGCAAAGTTTATTCAGCTAAATGTGCAACAAATGTTTTTCTCCACACATCAGAACCCGAAGCACAGCCAAAGTGTTTGGATGCCATGGCTACTGAGACTGCACAGGGAGAAGAAAAAGTCAATAATGTAACATGTGAAAGAATTGGTATGGAGAAGTAAAGAGCCCAAGAGACAATGCAAAGTACAAGAAAACTCAAAAAACCAATATTGTATACTCTTTCAGGGCCAAGCAGGAAGAAAATCTTAAATTGTTTAATTGGTCAATTAAACTTGGCAGATCAGAAATTAACTAGTAATGCTTTTCAGAAGAAACTTTTCAAGTTGGAGTGATATGACTATATCTCTGGCTGGCAATGCGATTGAAAAGACCTCTGCACAGTTTTGTGCTGTAAATCCGCCTTAGAGTTGGCTGGAATTACCTGCTTAATTGACCTAAGAACTGTTAGTCTGCCCTAAAATGAACGTTCAAGAGGGGTATTCGGTGGCTTTCAGCTAATTTATTTGAGCAGACGTGACTAGAGATGACAGAGCGTAACTGCTCTCTTATCCCTGGGTAGATTTTCTGGTTTTGAGGAGGAGCTTCAGCTTTACTATTTGACCGATTTCAAGCACTCAAAAATCACTAGAGGAAGTTAAAAATCACAATCACAAAATTAAAAATCACGAAAACCACAATCACAGTATCTCAAAAAGCGCCCCCCAAATAATCATTCTTAGGTCTTTTGTTTCAATATCCCGTTTGCAATCCCTTCTTGCTATAAGAACCAAAAGGAAAAAGAAGCTGAGGTGATACCTAAACCAGAAGATCAGTTACGGAGATGTCGGAAGAACGCAAGACACGCTGACAGGCACGCAGTGGCACAGCTAGCTGGCAGTGCCAAGGCTGCTGGCCTCACACCCCATACAGAAAGTCCCCAAGTACTTTCTGGGAGCAAAGCCTAAGTGAACTCAGCAACACAGGGGGAAAAAAGGCAGTTATCTTCTCACCAAGCAAAACAACTAAGTATATGAACAGGAGCTTTATAAAGGGTTTCATAGAGAACGGCTGGTTTACGGTTCTGTGCATCCTTGAGAAGAATCTATTTTAGAGCGCGCACTGACGCGTACAGCTGCTCAAGTGAGCAGCGTGTTCCTGCTATTCCTTAGCATAAGCACAGAAGTACACGTGGGGCACAGTTACAAAGTTTACACGCAGGGCTCTCAGCAAGGAAGCCTCTTAGAAATAATAATGCCTATGATCACAAGTCATTACTGTGCCTCACCAAACTAGCACAGCATTATGTTATCTATTTGGGATGTCAGTTTTGATCTCTTCACTGTAGCGTAGGAGCTGGACCAGGCTGCTTGCTTCTGCAGCTCTGAAGTGCTCAGGGTCCTGAAAAAAAACCTCCTTGAAGTATTTTCTTCAAGTAGCAGTTGGGACCAAATATAATAGGTAGTATAAATGAAATAGCATACCATGCTGATACAATAGCCTACGCCAGCAGGATACGATTCAGATGAATAAACACTGCTGTAACAATCGTCAAAGTATTATCAACCACCTAGCACACTGGTGGCAAACTTCTAGGGACAAAAATAAGGAATTGAAATAGAATAAAAAATGGGTCATTGATAGCAGTTGGGAATAAAAAAATATCCATGGGGAAATCTGACTTGGAAGACAGACGCTTCACGGTGAAAAGTTCCTAGCTCCTCCGCAGGGGGAGCACAGTCCTCTGAGTGCCACTCTTTAGAGAAATGATTGACATGGTTATCTGCACTGTAATCCTGCTCCGCGTGCTTTCCAGACACAGCTACACACCGAGGCGAGGCAGTCACTTTTGTTGCCAAGCCACACGAGGCAGTTCCAGGATCCACATCCCAGGTGCACTATGAAAACCTCCCAGGGAAAAGCAGACTGTTCAGAGAGGAGGATAACAGCAGGTAAGCTCAGCAGCACTGCAAAGTGTCCCACTCGCTATGCACACACTCGGTATGTTGGACTTCAGGGAAGTTTACCTCAAGGCTAACAAGCACAACCACAGTTACACAACGAACCAGCAAATTACAGAGAACTTTGTTTTAAACGGCTCTTCTTCAATGACACACTGTTGTAAGAAAAACTGATGGACACCTCTAAACCAAGTGGGACACAGCCCCACTGTGTAACAGAACTTCTTGAAACAGCTCATGCATCCCACACCCCCAGGAGACGGACAGACCAGGAATAAAATAGCAAGAGACAAGGAGAAGTACGAAACCTTAAGGCAAAAAGAAACAAAGGGAAGAAGAACGAAAACAGCTCACCCCAAAAACTTACATAAAGAACAGAGCAGGAAAAAGAGCTAATCAAAAATAGAAATATGCTGCAGACAATCGTAGTAACAGCCCACCCACCAGCAGGCTTAGACAATGCACTAAAGCACTTTACTATAAATGCTTGCTACTGTCAGTTTTCTTACCTAAATTAAAAAGCGCAACTGAGGAATGAATAAAATAGAAAACAGAGGTTGTGTCTCTTTCTCTTCCCCAAAATAACCAAGTTCAACATGGTTTCAGTTCAGAGCATCACTAAGCCTTCCCAAATTCCTAGATGAAGAGATGGCCTCTGCAACATGACTGAAGAACGCACAAACTTGGACAGAATTGACACCAAGAAAAGAAACCATCAAACTTACAAAGCATTACATCTCAAAGAACACACAAAATTTCAAGGTAAAGCCAGGCAACTGTAACAACGGACATCTAGTATCTAATACATCAATTATTTCCACACAGCGGAGTATCTAGTTCAGTTGATGCTACAGGAGGAATTTTCATAGTAACCAAGCTGAAATTTCGTTGTAACAGAGAAGTTATGCAAGAAACACCTCATGATCACAGACAGCCCACACCTCTATACTACGTGTCTTCTACAGGACCTCAGCAGCACTGCATCCCCTAATGCCATGCTGAGTATTGACTCAGAACCACCTGAGACAGAAACCCACTATGCGCTGAATCACCAGTACTCCTCCAAGTAACCTGCATTTTCCCTCGACGACTCCTATCCAAGCGCACAACTTATCAAGGCTTTTCAGCTTGTGAGATCTGCTGAGCTCACAGTCCAAGGCAGAAAGACTGCACCACGGCCTCAAGTTTTCTCTGATGCAAAAGTAGAACTAAGTGTACAGCAGAGCACACACATACGTAAAACACAGAGCATTTATTACAAACTCAGTTTTTACTAGACCATGATATTTACTTCCATTATCAGCATAAGGCACTTAGCATAAGAAACACTAGAGAAACCACATTTACTTTACTGTTACCTGCTTTCCCACACATGCCTCGTTAATGCACTTTGTATTTACATACTCATTTCCCACTGACATCAACAGAAGTCATGCATAAAAACCACAAAGACTGAACAAGCTTTACTCTCAGAACTATATATGTACAATACGTTTGCGTATATATACGTACACAGGTAAAGGTGATTTAATATTTCAATGATCAAATCTCTTAGTTAAAAATCCTTTGAAATATGTAACTATCTAAGATAATGCTCAAACCCGCTCTGCAAAATCAGACATGTTACTTTTACCATAACTTTGTAATGCACTTATCATTGATCCATCCTTCTTGAAAGAAGCAATTTACTATTTTTGTTAACGACTAAAAGCACGTTTGATGCTATGCAACTCCAAAAGTCTACCAGCACTTAAATAACCCACTACTGGATGAGTATTGATTATGCATATACTCAGATGGACTACTTCCTTGATTAAAGTTAAACAAACATATTGATCCAAGAAGATGAAAACCGTATTATTCAGAGAAGAATCAAAGTAACTTTTGACAGCACTTTACTACCTATATTATTTCAGCTAGATCATCCTGCCTTTAAACATTTACTTCCCTTTCATCCTATACATTTTCTGTTTCATAGCATCAAAACACAAAGTTAGCAATCCCTATACATACAATCTAAGCACCTCTTATGACCAATACTTACCCTAACAGAGTACTGGTTTGCACTATTTTATCAAAATAATGATATAAATTTTCACTAGGAAATATGCTTTTTGGAAGTACAAGAGTATCTCTAATCCCACATCTTGACTGCTAAATGAATGTCCATTAACGTATATTTGAATAATAACATGCAAAAAGTAAAATCTTAGTGTCAGAACATTCCACGTTCCTTAATTGCAATTTTCAAAGTGTGTGTTAGTCAATTCAAGCAAAAGCAAGCCCGGAAGTGTTCTTTCTTAACTGAAAAGAACTTTGGAATAAAACTGAGAGAAGTGTAAGGAAAATGGTATGTTTTTTGACAGGGGAGATACTCAGCCAGTAGATGCCCACTGGAAGTCCACGGTGCTATAAATAACAAAAGATACTCAAAGAGCATTATATTCACATATTATGCGTGCTCCCTGGAGAAGCTCAAGTTAAGGAAAGGGTTCGAGCCATGTTTTGTCATAGAAAGTAAAATCCTAGATGAAAAAAAGGATCCCTTCATATTAAGTTCTCAACCAAATATTTTACTTTTAATCAAAGAAAATCATACATTCTCTTCTGATCAGATCTGTTTGCTTTCACAGCATATAGGATATGCTTGTTTTTATGCATGACTTCACTATATATTCTGTAAGGCTGCAGTCATTCATGTCCCACACCAACTCAAAGTCAGTTTAAAGCACTGTCTTTTTGGCTTGGTAGTACTTTACACTCATTTGAAAAGGCTCTGAACGACCAAAGACTACACAGGAAACTTTTACTAGAGCCTATGGATAAGGAAATCAAGTCTACAGACTTTCTACATTAATAGCACTCTACTGTGCACAAAAGCACAAACCTGTAATAAAACTAGTGATTCAAGAGGATTCAAGAGAAGTCGCATGGAATCTTTTTATTTTTATCTTTGTTATTTATATCTTTATTGGCACTTAGGTTGCACTAAACCCAATGTGAGCTCTAGCTTCAGCATATGATTCTTTCAGACAAAAAGAAAGAAACCGGGACACACGGAGGAAGCCAGGGTATGTGTCGAGCCTCAGCATAGATTAAATCCTTCATGGATGAGGTTAAGCCACTCCTGGTAGTAGTTCTACAAATTAGGTTACTGCCCTGCAGTTTACTAGCTTTGTATTTCAAAATTTTAAGACCATGTGAAGCTGGATATACCACTAAAAATTGATTTGCATGTGAATAGGAAAATCCAAAAAATTAGTCTTCCCTCCAATAGCTTGTCTAATCCACAGTAATCACAACAATATTGTTTTGTGACTGATCCATTGATTAATCTTCTTTCAAATGTATATCATACAGCTTATTGAAAGGAAATGATGTAAAAATATTAGAACCTACCAAACAAATGTCACTATGTCCCCACATCAATTCCACTTAAAATTCTTTAAGACTGGAAACCAACTACTCAGGAAGCTAGCAGGAACAGGAAACAATTTTTTTCCCTTCAACAATAAAGACCACATGGAGTTACAATGTTGACACAGTGCTATTGAAGCTCTATTTTGTAATAAAAACATATATTATTAAACCTACAGAAAGATGTACACAGCTGGATCTTCATAATACTACAAAGTCCGTGTTGAATCTGCCTGGGACCCATCTGCATACACCTATTTAATGTCTCTGTAGTGTGTTAAGTGCAATGTTAATGAGATCAATGCATAACACATTTTAGATCTAGGTAAGCATAATTAAATTGGGCAAACAGTACTTGACTGTAGATTTGTAAAACTAACTGGTGAGTAATACGTTAAACGTCAATGTTACTTTGAACAACGTACATCCATAGATACACACTTCTTGTAAAACTTGTATTTTCAACGCCCTGTTCTCCAGGGAGGGATAGAATCCACAACTTTTAATATAACATTGCGATTTAGAAAAAATATCTTTTGAAAAAACAAACAAACAAAAGCTTTCTCAAAAATACCCTAAAGTCAAAAGTAAGGAAAACTAATTCTTTATAAACAGCATGGGAGCTACTTCAAAAAGTTACGCGCATTCTTCTGTAAGAAAGAAAACAGGAAGGCGAGAAAAGGATCCATAATAAAAAGAGCAAATAACTATACTATATTCCCCAAATACAAAAGGTTAGTGGAATTGAAGTGTTATTCTTCAGAGAATGGAAATTCACTCCAAGTGGAACCAGAAGGGAGAAAGTGTATGACAGGCAAAATAGAAGTTGGATATTAGGACGACAAAAAGAAATAAGAAGAGCAGATAGCAAAAGATACAAACCCAAATAACATTAAAGCCTATTAGTATATCAGAAGCAGGAAACTTTCAAGGGAATCATTGAATTTGATAGAGCTGGGGCTCTGCCTTGAAGAAGAAAAGGGCATTGCAGACAGTCCAAATTATTTTTCATCAGCCTTTGCCATGGAAGATGCTGGAAAAACACATACCTGACTTTACTGATAAAGAGACTAACACTTTCTTCATACTGAAAAATCAAAAAGAGGTGAGGAAATATAATACGTTGAAAGCAATAAATGATGAGGGATGAGCTCCTGTTCCACTCACATCGACAGGTGTTTTACCATTGATTTTAGCACTGACAGTCTTTTACTTCAGAACTGAACGGCAAACAGACCAAGAGTTTCAAAAGACAAAAAGACTGAGCCTGGACATCACAGTGGGTTGTTCAGTGTGCAGCAGTGGTCAAAAGAGCAAGCGAAATAGCAGAATATAAAAAAAATGAGACAGGGATGGGAGGAAAGACTGTATTTTCAGTCAATATCCAATCCCTTCTGGAGTATTTATTCAGCTTAGGGTTCCGGCTCTAAACCAATGACAGTGGCATATGACAAGAGTTTGACAACGATCAAAAATTATTATGGAAGAAAATTGAAAAAGCTGGAAAGAACCAGGAAGTTAACTCAGCAAAGAGATGAATAAGAGGGGACACTGTAGAGCTGCAAAGAATACTAGGAGATACAGGTAAGTAGGGTACTCTTTTCAACTTAAACTTTCTCAAGCTACTACAGCAAAGGGCCGATCAGAGCAATAAAAAGCTCCCAAGTCAAAAATACAAGGACTGAAACATTTTAATGCATAAACCACAAAACCGTGTCATTATTTCACAAGGACATCTCCACGATAATGCCAAGGAATATCCTTTTGCTACTGCCATTGCTTTTCTTTCTTATTCACACCCAGAAATTAGTGACATGGCAATAAATATACATCTTCAGAGCAGCTCCTTCAAGGAACACGGTTCCCCTTTCCTCTTGCCCTAACGGATGAAACTTTTGGATATATGCCAGGAGAGGAAGGGGAGGTAAGATGAGATATGGAGCACGGTTGCAGCAAGGATGAGATCAGCTGGTAGAGATGTTTTAAGCGCGTGCTCAAATTGCAGCGTGCTGCCTGTTCTGTAAAGCAGTTGCTGGATGGCTCAAAAATCCTCTAGCTGTTGGCACTGGATATATTGGGTCCCAATCTAGAATTAAGGCAGAAGCACTAAACTATCAATGTGTGAAATGTGCGACTTAAATTACAAGGTAGAACCATCCAAGGAGTCTCTTGCATAATTCATGACCCTTCAGAACTTCATATATAAATCAAATAGAAGAAAAGTCTATCATTTCTGCTCTGTTGAGCACAGATCCACACACAACTTTGGTAATGGCTGTACAAACAAGCTCTCTAGAAAATACAGTATCACAGACGGGCTCTTCACAATCCTCATTCACCCAGTTCTGCAAGTAATTTCAATAGAGTATCATTCAATGAACACTTCTATGAAAAACTACTCAAAAGCGTCAAAAAGACAGAGGTCATTAAAAATAACAAAATCAGCCTGGTTTGGGTCCCCTCCTCCCCCCCCCAACTAATCCTTACAAACACTCCCATCCCATATTGGGCTTAGTCCGACTTATATGATTCATGGGCTTGCAATTAATCATTTTGTCTAACAGTGTAGAAAAGGAAACTACAGATTCTACAAAGCTCCCACATGTACTAAGAAGCTCCAAACTAGCAAAACTGTATTTTCCAAGCTCAACAATAAACTTTGACAGATTTTCAACCTCAAAATGCTGAGTAATCCGAACACAAATGAAGTGCAGAACTATTACGTGTAACGTAAGAATAAATGTTATCCATAAATACACATGTAAATCAAAATGTACTTTAGAAATAGCTGAAACCTTGACTTACTGTGGCCGTGCCGGAGACAGTTTGTGCATTTGTGTCAGCTGCACTCTGTTCAGAGTGTGTCTGCGCAGGAGGGTACATGTTTAACGTGTGCTCTGGAACAGTGGTTTGGCCTGTGTAGTCTGGAGCTGGATGAGGATGAGGGGCTGTGTACTCTGCAGGGATACCGTTCTGAGGTGGAGCAAACTGGGCTGAGGCATAAGGCTGTGCCATTGTGTCAGGAGGTGCTGTAGCTTCCTGATTACCCTGTAAAAAACAAAGGGAAAGAAAAGGGAAGAAATGTGGCGTAAGATAAAATAAGCAATGATCCCACACACGTAGCACAGAAGGCGATGACAGCATTCTGCTAAGATGCCTGGCCTGGAAAGGGCACAAAGTTTGCTTCCTGAAGACAAAATTTCTTATCTGAATTAAATCCTTTTTGCTAACCCTATTAAATCTTACTACATTAAACAAACGAATCTGCTGTTCTCTGAATAATTGTAGAGTATTCTTTAACTGGGAAAGGTCAGTGAAATCTACCTGAACTCGTGCTTCAACTCAGACAAGGAAGAGGGACAACGCTCAGTTTATTCTGAAGGCTGCTGAGCAAAACTGCCAATATACAGAGCTCAGATAAGGCTGGCCCATGGTCTGTGGCCCATTCTGACTCACCATTTGCAGAAGACAGTATATGCAACCTACACACAGAGCAGGATTTGGGTGCATGCTGTTATCATAACTGTATACTGAAAGTATTTATATGAAATAATGCTCTACAAGATTTTCAGAAATACTTTGAGGTACACTATTTTGAGAAACTGCATGCCACAACTGCAAAAAAATAATGAGATCCAATCAAAATATTAAATGTTCGAATCTAAAACCACATCAGTTGAAAATCTTAACATTGAAGAAAAATTCTATGTTGTAGGTTGCCAAAAGAAATAGATTTAAGAACTTTAAGGGCTTTAAATTTGAAGACAATAGTACTTAATTTCAATATTACAATAAGCCTATACAATTAAAAACAAATGCCCTCATCTTTTTAGATAGTTCTTATGTTTGATACAATAAGGATAGTCGAGCATGTTAATTTATCAATTAGTGACTTCTGACTAAACGTTCTGCCCATACCAAATAATATTAATTCTAGGGGAGGAAACGTGCAGAGCAATCTTTCAGACCCTATACACCAGGTGTCCAAAACATGATGCTGCAGATGACACAGCATGAGAGGCCATTAATAGAGGGACTATACCAAACTCACATGAGCTCATTTACAAGATAAAGTTATCCCTCTAAACATCAAGCAATATAAAAATGAATATTTGAGTAAAACTTTAATCACTTTTAAAAATACACTGTCATTTTCTCATCAAAGCATGTACAAGTACCTGTAGAGGACTGCTGTAGGGATTTTCCTCATCAGTCCTTGATTTCCTAATTTCAATATAGGCTGGATGAATAAAAGACATGCTTTTGCACTTTGTACTTAAAGGACATTTCCAGCCAATTTCAACTAATTCAGACATCAGTGCTCTGACCTGAACTGGTCCTAAACTCAAGAGCTGTTAAGAATTTGCAAAATCACAGCACAAGAACAAGCCTTGGTGTATGTCAGGCTTAGAAGGGAAAATTAATTTTTGCTTTGGAAAAAGCATTCAGTGTGTCCTAAAAAATTAACACTTTATATCAGCAATCAAACCCTCCCTAATTTTAATCCCACCTTTGCTACTATTTTAGTGTATGGCCTTGAGCAAGTAGTTTACATTGCTTCATTCAACCGTCAAATGAAAACAGTGACATTTACCTACTTCACAGGGTTAAGGCAGCAAGTTTCATTTGCATATATCTACAATCAGGCCAAGGTTATTGCTGCACTGAAACTTACCCTGTTTAAATTTCAGTGGAGGTTAAAAACTCTACTAAATGTATACTTATACAGTCCTATATTAAAACAGTAAGGTCCCTTGCTTATTTCTTTTACCTAATATTTTCTCTATTAAAAAAAAAAAAACAACAACCAACTGATGAAGTAAAACTGCATTACACCAGAGACATTTATTAAATGTTAAAGAAGTATTTTTAAAACTTGTGGGGGAGGCAGGGAACCTTAAATTTTTTAATCAACTGTTTCAGGAAGGACTTCAGCAAGTGGTAAGAAAGAACAACAGCAAATTAAACTTGTGCCCATATAAGCGTTTTCACTGTGCTGGCTTTGAAACACAGTAGCTGGTTACTGCTAGTCCTTCAGCTATTCCTTCATGTCAGATGCTAAACACGGCATTAGAGTCAGCAGCTGTTAAAAAAGAACAATAATGGCAACAAAGGGACCAAGGGCTAATGTCCAGGTGCATTTGATCTAAAGGTTTTTATAGTACCTCGAGCCCTAAACCAGATGTTGCTGAGCGCCCCACTGTTTCTCATTAACATGACAGCAGCTCCATGAGACCCTAATTAATATTCAAAGCAGTCATACTTAGTGTAACCACAGCTAGTATTTAATTAAGAGAGTTGAACTTTTATATTGTTTTTACCAGCAACGCCAAACTTTTTAGATTTACCATAAAATGGAAAACTGCCCTGGCAAAATCCAGCACGTCTCAGCAAATCACGTCCCTGAGACTCATCCACCTCTTTCATGAGACTTGCTAAGCTGAGGTCTGGATCACTTATTTAGAACCCAGACCCCATTAGTAAGTAAACAAGGAAGGGTGAGGGTTTTTCCCCCTTAAAAGAGGTGCCTACTGTAGCCCTTCCTAGCCTCTAAATTCAACGTGAATTTACGATTCACATTTATTCAACACACAGTATTACAATGTAATATGAAAACATGTATGTATAAACATGTTCTTTACTACCTATAGGGGTATCAAGCCAATAGCTTATTGTTCAGAATATGAATTTATATCAAGAAGAACGTAGTGTCAGTTAACACACATTTGTATATACATGTGGTTGATGAAAACCACAGACTACACAAAAGTCAGATACATTTGAATAGATTTTAAAGAACCAGAAATTCTCTAAGCGTAATGACCTGAAATGTCCCTTTATTGTGCCCTTTAAAATACAGTGACCTAAAATGAATAAGGGAAATAACAGATCTAATGCATTAAGTTGAAAATATGAAAAGGCCCTAAAAGCAACAGGAAATACTGATCCTAAATTAGCCTATAAACGCTGGTATTCGAGTAATCTCAAAACTGCAGATGACAGTACACAGACATTGCTTAATACAACCTAGGCATGAGAGGCTAAACAGAAGTTGCCCCTTCAGACTCAGTTCCAAGTATCTTTAAGATTAAATGACCCCTTAATGCTCACATTGTGCATGGTTTTTAATAAAGCAGTTGTTGGCAACAGAAGGAAGAACAAAGGATGGCAGACAGTCAGGCTCTGCTAAATGTTCTGGCCTGAGTTTTAATGAAAACCACATTTCAACTGAAAAATATGCTTTACGTGGCAGTGTATAAAATCAAATTTATTGCTTTCTGGTTAAATGCTGAACTCCAAAGAACAAAAAAAGAAAGCATTCCGACAATGCAGGTAAGTGAAGTCGCTCCTATTCCATATATATTACTCCATCTGAAGAAAAGCTTAGAATTTAAAATGCTGCTAGTATTTCAGATCTTAACATGCCTTTCCAGCATCCTCTGCTCTGAAAGGATTTCATAATTAAGAAACTCATGAAAAGTGTCAAAACATAATAAAGCAAGCTTGTTATGTTTGTACACAAAAGACAGAGCACAGAGAACATTACTTATGCAGTGTTCCTTTTTAAAAACACATTTGCAGCATAAAAATGTATTCCATGAAACCTTTCTGCTTGCCTGCATTTTAAAGTCTAACTAACAGTTTATTGTTTGTTTTTCTCTATTTTCTGTTTGGTACGTTTTGTTTCTTTGGCAAGAGATATTTCACATTTAGAGAAAGCCTCTCATACTGTAGTTAAATGAGCCAAACTGCATCATATCCTTAGGGCACGGAAACAGAGAAGAAAAATGCAACATTACTCTGTAAACCTGCTGGTTATAAGAACAGCTCAGTTAGATATATCAAGCAGAGCAGAGATACATAATCACGGCCATAGCTTGCCCTCCTTCAGACTTAAGCAACAAGACGTGTATTAGAAGTCTTGCACACAGTGGTGCAGCTGGTTACAAGAAATGCCCTGGCTTGACTAAAATCAAGAGTTTCAAGTGAAAATAAAAGCGAAAATACCTGCCGGACCATCCTGCTCCCTTTAGTCTCCATAAACTTAGCAGCTGCTCTAGTCCCAGGCCATACAGCATCTGCCCAAAGCAAGCATCAATTATGGCTGAGGGCGTGTGAGCAGTGTAATGTGTGCACGAGTGTGGATGATCGGGGTGTTGAAGGAGGGGGAGCTAACGCAAGGCTCACTGACCTCCCTCCCAACATCCGACTGCTCCCAAAACCTAATCCAGATGGGACTCTCTCGGTTTGCTGGGCCTCGCCCCATCAATCACAGCAGGCCACTCCTCTGTCTCCTGCTACTAGTTATGGAGTGCACCACTGAGCAGATGATTACACACAGAAGAAGAAAAACACAGCTTGACTACATTAATAGCTGTTTAAAAAACATTAGAAATGCTACTATCTCAGTTGCCGGAAGCTGAACATTTTTGTTTTGAAATTAAGACGGCTGTATTCAAAGTTACAAAGCCCCCTAAAACTTCCAGGGCTTTGGCTTTTTGATAGCTACGATGTACAGTAACACGCATCCATTTCTACGTGGTTAATTCATCCTACATGTGGTAGAGTTAATACCAATAAGATTTCTATTTTAAAGTTGCTGAACTCCACAAGTAAACCATCAATGTTCAACTAGCCTGTTTTAGATTAAATGTACTTTATCCCTCCACACAAATGAAATATCGTTTCCTTTTTTGTTTCATTTCATGACATCCCTCTTGCTTAGCAGGGGAAATATTTCAGAAATGCTTTCCAAGGTTGAGTTCTGTGAGGCACTTCAAGCAACTTAATGCTTCACTATTAAAGGAACCTTCCTTGATGCTCTGGAAATAGTTTTTAAATTATTAAACTTCTAATTAAATCACATAATAAAGAAAAAAACCCACCAACCTACAAAGATATAGACAAGCCCAAAGAATACACATTTATTGCCACTCTGTCATGGACTACCTACAGACACTAGAATTCAGAAACAGGGCAGACATGTAACATGGGAATTATTCTTAGAAATGTTCAAATTCTACGGGGTGGGCAGAACAGCAGATAAACAGCCATCAATTCATCGTTAACCTTCTATTCCAACTGATATATATTGGATTTCTTTAAAGTGGCAGTGTAATTCTTCCAGATTTGTTGCTGACACTCCCCTAACAATGACAATAAAAGCAGCCACTTCGAATTTTTCAGGAGGAATCAGACATCCAACCACACTGGGCTGATAATCACAACTGACTGACTCTGCGAGCTTTCTCTGCTGTAGCTTAATTATCTGACCAGGCCACTCGACTCAGGTCATTTGCTTCTTCAATCACACACAATGAATTCTCCAGCCACCTCTCTTTTTTGGAAGGTTCAGAACAGTGTCAAATTCAAATTTCATTTAAGAACCAGTCTCATTCCAAAAGAAGGGTGTCCTCAAAAGTAAGAAAGATAACGCAAACTTCTTTTTTTTTTTTTTTTCAGAGACCATAGGGGGAAAAAGTAATAGTAAGTAAGCAAATGAGGATTTCTTTACTACCTTAGCAAAAATGTACCATCTCTTTTCTCTCATCACAGAGAAACATTTACTTTTGGCCCTCTTCACATATAACATACTATATGCCAGTTAAAGTCTGTGCTCTTGCTACTGCTACACATGCATTTGAAACTGAAATGTTCATTTGGTGTCAGTGCCTGAAGTATGGAACAAGCAAACTAATGAAACACCGCAATGCCCTACAAAGTAAGAAGGTTACATTACATTTACTTACATTTAACAGAAGGCAGCAAACAACTTACCAAAAACTAAGTCCTAGTCTGAATTCCTGCCTACGTTCCAGACCACATAGTATTGTGGATGCACAGATACATTCGAGGAAAGCATTCCCTCTGACACCTTTGTTCTTTCCAGTTGTCACTGCTGAAACTTTCTACTACTGTCACAACGTTGTGATTTATTACACTAGCTCTCTTTGTCCTACATGACAATTCTTTCTCCTGCTATTTTCAATGGCCCAAATGGACATGACTGTCACATTGGTTTGGTTTGCTTCCACATTACCACCTAAATATTTCTGTTTTTTTAACTTCAGTTTCCTGCCTGTCCCTCACTTTCTCCACCTGTGACTCAGGTGTTTTATACAGGTCTTTTCAACCGCAGCTCAACCTTCTATTCAATGAACCAGTATTGTCCTTTTTTAAATACATGGACAGATTTTTACATTACGTTTTGAGAAGACAAGTCTCCAAAATTGTCTGAAGATCCATACAGCAAGAGAATCTGGAGTATTCAGTAGGTGTAGTACAATTCATTTTCGCAATGAGAATTGATTCTTAAAACATTTCAAAAGAAAGGTATAAAAGGAGCTTGTCCTTTCCCATAGGTCAATATAGGAAAGTACACTTAATCTTATTTTACACCTTTACGGGGACCACACTGAAGAAGATGATGCTGCAATCCTTGTACTCACATGGAAGGACACTAAAACCAACCAACCCGGAAAAAAAAAAAAAAGGAAAAGAGGAAAACGGATTGGACTGTCTAACATACTTGGTGCATAAAAAGCTGCTCGGAGTGCTGGCCTTTAAAGAGTAGCAGTCAACGTTTAGAAGTCAGCTATGACTGCCACCCCTCGGGCATCAAGACCAGGTCCAAAACTGTTGAACATCTTCATAAAAGACTTGTATGAAGTGTCAGAATGCAAGTTCACACACAAGAGCACAGAGGGAAGCAGTTACAGGGCTCTTGAGAAGCTAGAAGAATGGACTGACCAGAACCTGGTCAAAGTCCTGCTCTTGGGACAGAATAACACCACACGTTGGTCCAGGCTGGGGACCGGCTGGCGAGGGAGCAGCTCTGCAGAAAAGGATGTGTGAGAATGCAGGTGAGCAGGAAGTCGGGTCCGAAGCAGAAGTCTGCCTCTGAGGGAGTGAAGGCAAACTGCACTGAGGGCTGCGTCAGCAAAAGGACAGTCCGCGGGTGGAGGAAAGAGATCGTTCCTCCCTGCACAGCACTTGTGCGACAGCATTTGGAATGCTGTGCCCACTCTGGAGTCCCCCAGGACAGGAGATACATTAGCAAACTGGAGAGCCCAGGGGTGGGTTGCTGAGACGGCCGGAGGGCTGGAGCACGTGATGCGTGAGGAGAAGCTGAGGGAGCTGGTTTAGCCTGCAGAAGGGCACTAGCAGACAACTTAATTGCATCTTCTCCAACTTCCTGGATGGTTACAGAGGCAGAACCAGACCTTTCTCAGAGGTACAGAGTGAAAGAACAAGAAGCATCAGTCAAAAGTTTCAGAAAGCTAATTCTGGCTGGCTATAAAGAATAAAATGACAAATATGAAACAAATATGATGGAAGTTAAGCAGAGGAACACGCTGCTCAGAGAGGTTGTGGCATCTTGGAAACTTTCAAAAGGGACAAGCCCCTGAGCAATCTGATCTGTGTAGTTAGGCCTGATTTAAAAAGAACATTGGGATTAGATGGCCTTTGAAGTTCCCTTCCAACCTAAATTATTCTATGATTCCATGTGGTTTCAACAGTAGCAGAACAGCTTCAAAATGGATTTTATACTTTTATCCTATTTGATGACTTTCCTCATAAAGGATTTACCGACAAGGAAGAGACCAGCTACAACTTCCAGTCTGCCTTCTCTCCTCAAGAAATGGTATCTCAATTCTTTGAGATGGATTTGGAATGCTTTCTTCAAAAAATATACTTACATTTGTTTAATCCACAGCCAGAGCAGTATGAAAGTAGCAATCACTATAGTGCATGCAAGACAAGAATAATTCCACAAACAATACAAAGCAATGTTGTGAACTACGTGTCTTAATTTTCTGCCGAACGTCACCATTCTCATCATACGTAGCCAATCACTGCCTTGACATCTACATGTCCATAGAAAGGAGTATTTCTCTCTGCCTTCTGCATCGCCTCTAAAATAACAACTACTACAGGCATGCAAGCTTTCTAATTTTATCTGCAATTTTTCTACTGAAATTAAATTTTATTCTATTTCCTATATTAATTTATTGAAAATAACTGACACCTCTTAAAGCTGAATTGTAGTAAAGCTGATATGTCCATTTTCTTATTTTTCAGAATCTAAAAAAGTGGTTGACAAAGCCAATTTTATTTTTTTTAAAACTGTGTTAGTAATTGAAAATACGGGATTTTTAAAGCCGGATCAGTTCCCGAATCAGTTCACAAGCAATTGTGACAAGAGAAGCGAGAGGTCAATGCACTGAAAAAATGATCAATGGGAGCTGGAAAAAGAGGACAAAGCAGCAGACATGCTATATTGACATGAAAGATTTTGTCCGGAGAAACCATTTCTTAATAATCTAAGTCTTCAATTTGCAAGAATGAATGCAACATAGACCAAGTGGTAAATTACAGGCCTTTACAGACAACAGTAAAAACATCAATCCGTTCTTATAATCTAGCTAACACAGATCTTGGAGCTACCGCATCTGCTGCTGTGCACAAGAGGAAAGAAACACGCACTGCAACCACGTAGCCTCCAGGTCTGCAACGCAGGAACCATTGGGCCTCCTTTTACGGCTACAGACAAAAATATTATTCATAGCTCAAGCAGTGGAAGCAGCAGAGATGTGTTGGCAAGACTATTTTACCAGGATGTATTGGCGCTTCTGAGAAGGCAGATATACCAGCCCAGGTGACAAACCATGCTCACATAGCAAGACTATGCCTGGTCTTGGCACAACCCTGGGTCACGCTTCGTAAGCCCTTCCTTCCAGACTCCACTGAGACTAGTCCTACCTTGTAACTTACACACAAGCACAGCTATTCCCAAAATTTGAGTCAAAAAAATTCTCTAAGCGCCACCTTATTGGTCCAGGATTGAACACTGCATATGAGTAGAGTCTGCAGAGGGGAACTGAACAGCAATCAAATCCAGTTGCAGGTGTATGGTTTTTGACAGCTAGATAATTTCTAGAAATCTGAGAAATTCTTGTAACATAGCTAAAGTAACTCATTTAAGATTTGTTCTAAGTAGAATTCAACATCTCAATTGCAATTTACTCCAAAAAAGGTAGCCAAATTTCTAAGACGATTGGAATTAGATACAGCTATGTTTTCTGAAAGTGTCTAAGTCAGGCAATTTAATCTAGTTGAAGTTAATAGTTACACAAAGTTATTCCCAACTTACAGATCCAGAGTATATCAAATTAACTGCTTTTTAAGTTGGTTTCCTACTGGACATACTATTTTGCTCGCCATGGAAAGTGGTGAACCTAGAGTTGCATGCAAAGACAACATGTTTGAAGGTCATTTGTTCCGGAGAAATCATATCCTATTTTCACGTGTACCTAATTAGTTATTTTTCATGTACAAACAAATGAGTTCTATTAAAAAAATATACTAGGCAGAATGAGTGATGTGTGTCATGAGTATTACACACAGGGAACCAAGAAAAAAGAACTGTAACCGGGAACAGCGTTTTCACTGTTCAGCCTAGCAGACTTCTGTCTGCTTACAAAACCGCCACCGATGTTACTGCACCAAAATGCACTTGGCCCAGGTATTCAGACTGGTAGTAAAACAAGGCTACAGGGACAGAATGAGCCACCTCACACGAGAAGGCTGAAGTGCAGCAGCAGTTATGAGTGCAAACTGGTATGCCATCTCTTTAAACTGAACTCTTTGAATGACCTCTGCTAACCAGGGACACAATCTTTCACTGATGAGCTGTGATTTAGCCTCAGAAAAGAAAGGGGACATTTCTCTTCATAGTCCCTCATGCTGAATCAGTTTCTAAGGCAGCACCACAACCGCCACAGTTCACCCACTCTATGTGAAACAGATCCAAGTTTCAATACCAGAAATGGAAGGCTCATTACTTGACCCTGCTGAAATAAAATGAGGAACACAGTCAGCTCGCGAGGGAAATGAGAACGCTATGCCGTAAGCTGTCTTTAGCAGCAAAGCTGACTGAAGACCCTAACTCCTTAGCTGTATGTCTGCTATCGTCAAAGTACACAGGGCTGCTTTACAAGTGAGCCAGGTTCAGCAACAATAATTACTGCAAAACTCTCCCAAATGAACTAGCGGGCATTGTTTTGTTTTGTTTTGTTTTACTTTGTTTAAATCAGGTAAATTTAAGAGTTTGATTTATGTGGGAAGCTCCATAAAGACGACATGATTGAGTTTGAGAATTTGAAGGAAGACCAGGAATATAAACAGCACAGTTAGAAAACTGAGCTTCAAGGTAAGAGACTTCAGCTTATGCAGGGAATTGTTAGGAATCCCCAAGGTTCACCCATGAGAGGAAAACTTCCAAGGCAGCTGCTTGATTGAGTGATTGATTAAAGAGAACCGCAGTGTGTAGGAACAAACCATTCATTAAGAAGGAAGATACTTTGCAAAAGGCCCACATGGCTCAGCAGAAAAGTTACTCAGTGAAGACAAGACACAGAAAGGGAGCGTACAAGCAATGGAATCAAGGCTTAGCAACAAAAGAGGAGTATAAAAGTATTGCTCAGGTACTTGAGGACAAAACCGGGAAGGCTTTTTGTCCAGCCTAGCTGGAACTAGCAAAAACAGCAGGGTTGACAGGAAAGAGTTCTACATACAAGGTCTACTTGTTGCAAAAGAACATTCAAGGAAAATATTGATGCCGGGAGGAGATATATATTCTGCATTTTACCTATAACTTTTCAGCAGTCAGAATTCTTGGTTTTAAACATCTGATCCCAACTTTTGAACAAATGTGGCAGAATACTATTGAGTTTAACACATCCACAATTCATACTTAACAGTTACAAGAGACAAGAACTATGCTCTTCACACCCATAAACTTTTGATTAAAATGAAGTTATTTCAACAGAGCTTAATACAGTTTTATAGTTAAGAAATTCACCATTCTGCTGTTTCTCTTTAAATTTTCAGAAAAAGTGAAAATGGAAAGAATCTAGAAATTAACTATTTTACTGTAGCCAATATGCATTTGCCACCTCCGTTTAATGTTAAAGTTTCTATCATTTTGTTATTTCTGATGGAACATAGATGACGTGAGCTACAAGGACCAACTAACACAGCAATGCTGTCTTGTTTAATAGCAGTTAAAGCAGCATGCATTTTTTGGCACTGAAATGAAATGATGGAACACAATCTCCAATGTTATTTACTTCTAAGATTAAAATGACTATAAAAATATCATTGGGCACAAGGAACAGGCAGATTGGCTTCCTGCCTCAACTACACTTTGCTATGCTTGTTTATCACTGAGATCATTTGTGTACTTCAGTTAATGTTTATGTTAAGATGCTGTTATAGCATTAACAAGTAACTGTTTACTCCAACAACGTTTGTCATTGGCAAACTAAGCGACAGAACTGGAGAAAGGTAAAGCTCTTCTCACCGATGAGATAAAAATGGCAATAAGATTTGCCCATGCAATGCAAAATATATTTCTAAACACTGCTGAATGGCACAGCTGGCTGAAAAGAAACAAAAATCTGTATTAATAGAGCACTACTATGAATGTGCAGTTATGAAGAAAATAACAAAATCCTTTAATTGTTCCTATAGCATTGGAAAGACTTTCACTGACTATACTGATTGGTACCTTCTACTTTGTTAAATCTCTAAAAAGCTTCTGTTACTACAAAAGGAATAGCCAATTTGTCCTTGTATTTTAATTTCCCCATCTACAGGAGAGGGACTAAAGCCAATCTCAAATCTGCACAACTATATTGCTTCTTCCTGCACATCTTCCCTAGAGATTTTTTTTTTTTTCTTACTCGCCCTTCTTCACACAACTGAACATATACATATAGTAGTAAATCTTGTTACAAATCTGGCCTCTGCCATGTGCCATAGGTGCTTCACCCTGGTAAGCTTAAAAACCATTGCTTTGAATAATACATTATTTTAAAATAATACAGATTGTGGGACTGGGTACAAATTATGTTTCTCAGTTTACAGTTTTACGTTGTGCCTCTGTGTGTAAGGAAGGGAGGGCTGGTGGAAGGAAAGGTATTACCCAAACTGAAACAGCTTTGAGAAAACTTTGGCATATTTACGAGAAGCATACGGCTAATTTACAGCAACCACATCCAACAGCATTTGTGTTGATACTCTGCAGCAGCATGTATAACAGCCACAGCATCCAAACTCTAGAATTAGTGAAAACAAGCATCTATATAGACTAATTTGGGAGAGAAGAGTTATAGCCTGACAATTGCTTTTAATCCACATGAAGTGAACTGCCTATCTTTCATACCAGGAACACTACATTAAGTAAGATACTGAAAAATATTGAAACAGTTCAGCATTTGCTGAGTGCACACCTAGCGAGACAGAGAATACAGCAAATGTGTTAGCATTCTATCTGCAAAAGAAATTCAGATTAGATATCGCTACACAGAAATTGATAGCTAGTAGGTATTCAATCAGAAAAGTGGTTTTTCTTTTAAATGTTACAATCACATGGTATAGTACATCACTTGTGTCAAGTTAAATTTAATCATACCGGCATACTTAGAGGGAAAAAACCTGAATACCTACTCATATACCAATGCCAAGAGGGATTATATGAGACTTTATGAAGCCTTTTCCTTTTATTTAATATTCTGATATCTGCATAGAACAATTTTGATATGTATTATACCCTCAAACTAATCTATTCCATTGTCTTTTTAATGCACCCAGTGTGCCTGAACTCATAGTTACAGTATAATGTGTACTGTCAATTACTTATGTTCTCTTGAAGTCTGCCTAGGTAAAAGGCAAGACATTTTCCTTGAAGCAGCAATAGGTATAATGAGTGTTGCTAATTTTCTTGAGAGTAAAGCAACATCATCTGCTTTCTACTAGAAAAGAGCACATTTAAAAAGGGACGATAATTTATGAGCTCACTAATGCCTACTGATTTTTAGTCAGACTTAGTAGAATCAGGTGTGTGAAGGACTGTGCTTCAGAAAAGGTGCTTGAGCAACGCGACACAGAAACTTGGTCGGCTTTGACTGAAATGTGCTTTTTCTACATATATTTAATGGCATATCCGTACAACAATGAAAAATGATCGCTATATAATTCATCCGAAACAAACCACTTTTCAGCTGCTAGAGACTAAAAACAATGACAAAAATGCAGAAGCATGAATTTTATTCTAGGAAAGTAACCAAAATTGTGAAGTGGCACATATGTCAAGCATGCACTTTGGCAGACTCAACCCACCTCAGAAGACATGAAGAATGTATGAATAGAATTTAGGCTCAAAATAGGGACCTAAAAGGCAGAAGTCTACCTCTACAGATGTACTGAGTTTATTTTGCCAAGCTTTTTAGTGAATTCTCCTCTCTTCTCATTCAGATCCTGATTTATTTTACCCTATCTTTTAACGCCCCTCTGCCTCCCTCAGTCTTTTTCATACCCTCCTTCTTTATTACTTCCTTTGCACCCTCTTTTTACATCTACTTGTAAAAATCTGATTCTTCCATTTAATAGTTATTGCAACAATTGGAAGTACAGTAGATGCAAAATGCTATCTGATTGACATGGTAACACAAGAACTATGTATAAGTATGAACGTGAAAAGCAATGATGACCTTCACATACACATCTGAACTTTCATGTAAAATATCTTCTGTAAGCGCGAACCATTCTGAGCAGAAATTTGAAGCTACAGGACTAGTACAATTTAGAGAATTTTTTTCACCTGCTCCCATTTATTCTAGATACCATTGTAGCCAATTGATCCAGGATTTGGAGGATGAAAAGATATTTAAGGAACTTGATACAACTATGGCACTTCCCATTTGTTGGTCATATGAAGTGGTAAATATAAAACCGCCTTGTATAAATAACCCTAAAGGCTTCACTGCTCATCAGTGGACTTCACATAGTAACAAAAAGGTCAACGTTTAAAATGGTTTCTTAAGTTAGACCACCATTAATATTTCCACTGCCTACAGTTCTAAAGAAGAGTAGAAAAAAAACCCCAAACAAACCACAACCAAAACCCAACAAAGCAGTGAGCTAATTTAAATTAACAAAACCTGAAGAAGTAGATTCAAATCCTCCAGTAAAGGGGCCCCTAGCGACTAATAGCATCAATTAAGAAAGGCAATGCACACCAAATTCAATGTTAGTGTCACACACACACACACACATACATATATATATAAAAAAAAGTGTTCATGGTATCAAGCTAAGAACCGAAGTCAATGGGGGCTTAGGAAGCACAGTAAATTGATCTGAAAATATTGTTTGCTACTAAGGATTATAAAATAAATTTTTCAAATTATTATTTTAACTACATTTTAGTAACACAGACTGAACGCGAGTTAAATAACCTGAACTCAAGACCTCTCACACTTCAGAAGCAAACAAATTAAGATATAAAATATAAATAATTAAACAGAGATTATGACATCAATTCAAAGAATCTAAGCAGTACACATTGTAAAAGCCTCTATTGCTCTATGCAGAAAAGTGAGTGAGGGTGAAGATACCCTGAACTTAAATCCCGATTTCTGTATGTCTTGGGCTTTGACAATTTAATACATTTTGCTTCCATTTCTTACACACATAAACCAGAAATTTAAAAGCATAGTTCACTACAAGAATTTGTTGGCTAGCATCTGGCAGGTTATGAATCTGAAAGAACAACATCATTGCACCATTTCACTTAAAATAGTAATTAAAAATAAATACATTAGCAAGCTACTACAAACCCTGCACCGACCCACAGAGCACAAAGCAAAAAGGCAAATAGATTAAAAACAAAAGCAGAGCATCTAATAGTCTGTGCAGAATCTCTGTGAAAGTAAGATTTCCCTTAAGCAGGGCACCTTTCTGATGCAAACACCTCCATATTAATACTGTAACTTGGAGGTACTCAAATTCTCTTATTTGTCTGCAAGTTTAAAATCACCTCTGTCCTTTTTTCAGAGAATAATTTCAGTCAAGTTTTATTTAGAAACCACCTGGTGTTCATCTAGAAATAACACTGAGTTTTGAAATATAAATTACTTCAGAATTAGAAAAGAAAAATTAATATGGCCCTAACAAAACCCTCTACAACTGCATTTTCTAGACACGTACCTTAAACACGCAGTTATCTGCATGTTAAACATGCAGTTATCTCCATGTTAACTGCAATCTAGGAAAAAAAGCCATAGCATTCATATGAAAACTAGCTTTTACATATGCTTTCAGGAGCCCTCCAAAAATATCTGCCATAAATATAAAAATCAGAAGTGGGTGAAGATATTCATAAGTATGTATATTGCCATTTTGTACTTCCAGTCTACTCAATCAGCTAACGTGGTTAACTTTAATCAAAATAGCTTTCTGAAAACTAGATACCAATATTCGTAAGCTTGAACTAATCTCTTTTTTCATGTACGAAACTTCTGCTTCTCAGGAAACCTTATTGTGCAGGATCATCTCTGAAAAACAGAACTGCCTCTACACAGAAATTGCCGCATTTTATTAGTGACCATGGAAACAAAAGAGGAATTTTAGATGCTTTCCAGAAATTAACTAGATAAATTGGAGACCCAGAGCGTGGTCTCCAACAAGGAAATCCTCTCTCCTGAACAACAGTTCACTAGGATTAGGAGTTCAGTAGAACCCAAACTTTTTTGCATTCAAATATAATCCAAGCTTTTTGCACGTTGCTGTAAATGACAAAGCATTGGAAGTGTTTGGAAGCCATAGGGCAATTTGCGCAGACTCTTTGCACAAGGTTGCATTTCATTTTTAAGAGATAACTATGTTCCATGAAGATACTCTGCTGAACTTATTTTTCTGTTTCACATATCAGTGCTTCTACTCTGCAGAAATTGTTACAGCTTTTTAAACCTGAGCTACTGAATTGAGCAAGAACAGTGAAGCAGAAGCATAGTCACGGTGCAGTAAGTCTGACCTAGTTACTGAGATACCATCTTAGATTACATTTTGGGATGTGCACTGTTTTTATGAATATACCACACTTGGCAGTCAGATGATCGGCAAGTAAATGACAATGCCCAATTGTAAGCTCGGAAGAAATCTGGGAGCTCCTTACATGCACCTGCAGTATCAGCTGGTTTGGCTTTTTAGACCTCAAAAATGGTTCAGTATATGCAGCCCAGTTCTCCACTGAATCAGATGAAGCCTGGGCACATAATTCGTTTTTGCTGTATCAACCACAGGACCATGAGCCTCCAGTTACAGAGCTTCTCAAAGCACCACAGTCATTTCTGCAACGATCTGTCTGGGTACTCCTTCCATTTAACAGCAAGCTTCTGGGAGAACAAGCAAGGTAAGGGTATTCAGGAATACCCCCCTTTCACCAGTAGTCAGGAAAATACGCAACAACCATTCATTTTCGCATGTGAGCTAAGACAACTAGATTTGGAAAAATTCTACACTTTGGAATTCAGAAAAAACAAATACCCTTGCTAGTTTAAAACCACACACTCACTCACATGAGGAGAAAGACTGCAAAAGAATAAATACTCAACCTGAGAGACTAGCGGTGACGATTGGAAAATGGAAATCTGCCAAAAATCTCAACAGAAGGGACGGTAACCCTTTAGGTTATGAAAATGCACACATAAGATTGTTTGTTATTTTCCACCGATTTAAAATATTTCTTCCTTTCTTTTTCGGTTCAATAATACTTAGATCTAAAACCAAAAAGGCTGTCAGAGCATTCTACTCGCTAAAGAGATAGGAGAGAAATGGCAAGTAGCAAGTGGCATCTAGACCAATTCTATCCCTGAAGTGAGAGAGAGGTGATAGGTAGAACAGCCTAGAGGGTACAATGTTTTAAAGATTTGCACATCTGTGCTACATTGCATTATCCAATTTCAACACTTAGAAATTAGTTTCAAATCCTGTTTTAGACAATACGTATCAGCTGTGAAAAATAAAAAAGTACCTGGCTATGGAAGCTAAGAGTGTTTTAACTACTCTCTTCACCCTGTGGTCTCTAGCCCAACCTCCTGCTCACAGCTGGGTTAGTTCTGTGATCAGACGCAGGGGCTCAGGGCTGGACATTTTTCCAGACATTTTTCAAAAAGCGCCAAGGACAGAGACCGTGCAAGCTCTCCAGGCAATCTGTTCCAATGCTAAGCTGTCCTCGCGGAGAAAGCTTTTCCTCCTATCTCATTGGAATCTCTCCTAATTTATGTGTGCTGCCTCCTACTGTGCACCTCTGTGAAGAGACTACTCCATCTTCTTGAAAACCTCCTTGTAAGCACTGAAAGGCTGCTATTGGGTCATACTGGAGCCTCTTCTTCTCCAGGTTGAACAAGTACGGTTTCCCTCATTCTCTTACCACACGGCATGTGCTCCAGCGCGTGAACATCTTGGGGGCCCTCTGCTGAACCTAGTTCAGTTGATCAACATCCTTCTTGTACTGGAGGGCCCCACAGTGGGTCAAATATCTTAGATGCAATTTAACAAATACCAGATAAAGGCTGATAATCACTTCCCTCAATTTACTGCCTAAACTCCCGTTTATACAGCCCGGGATACTGTTTGGCTTCCTCTGTTGCTAGAGCAAATGTATTATACTAATCGGAGAATGGTTAGACTTGGAAGAGACCTTAAAGATCATCTAGTTCCAACCCCCCCGGCCCTGGGCAGGGACACCTCCCACGGCACCAGCTTGCTCCAAGCCCCGTCCAACCTGGCCTTGAACAGCTCCAGGGATGGGGCAGCCACAGCTCCTCTGGGCAGCCTGTTTCAGTGTCTCACCACCCTCACAGTAAATTTCTTCCTAATATCTAATCTAAATCTACCGTCTTCCAATTTGAAGCCATGTAACTACATTAATCCAGTAGAAATCCACTACTATAAATGCTCATGCTACACACTGACATGGAGATCTATTCAGATGTGAGCTGGCCAGAGCTGCTTACAGGAAAGCCAATTTTGATGGGCAAAGCGGTGATGACTCTATATCCTTCCGTACAAGCAGACTGACAGCATAAGCAGCTTGGATAGTCCCATTACAAACCTCTTGGTTCCAAATAAGAAACAGCTCTGCCATTACCGGTGTTTCGAGTTGGAGTCAGAATTTCAGTAACAAGGAATTCTAGTAATAAGGAAATTACCTATTTCTTTAGGAAAGGCCTGACCAATTTATTTTGCCGCTAAGAATCAGCGAAAGCTCTATAGCCTTTCCTCACAGCAGCCGCTACCTGGCATGATCATTTTAACACGTAAATAGAAGAAGGAAAGGTAGGACAGACACTGGGTGGAGGAACGTGAATTTTCAAGGTAAAAGTAGATAAAGATATTATAAGCAGTAGCGTTTACATGGGGAGTCGCATCAGCAGTCATTTAATAGGTTGCTTAAGAGCTAAGAGAGCTCTTCACCCTACTCCTACCCCATTTAACACATTAGCTTGTACTAATGCTGAGCTCTCATCCAGAAATACACAGCACCTCTGCCTGTGGGTATTACCACATGATGCAAATGAAGTTGTAAAGAGAAATCAACTCATCAATCACAATCACAAGGGGACACTGAGCAATGCAAAAGGATCAGTATTTCAGCCCTGCTCAGGTCTTTCCTATCACCACTCTACTTTAATTAAATACCACCTCAAGTGCTCTATTACCATTAGAAATCTCAGTGTTGAAGGCTAGCATTCTGGAATCTAAGTGCTGAAGCTAATTAGAAATGAGAAAAAGAAAAATGTGCATTAAAAATTGTGGGATTCCCCTAACAGAAATGATCTACACCTTGGAATAAAGATTTGCCTTTCTGTGGATTTAGAAAAACATGTTAAATAGCTTTCATTAAGCTGAAACCTTTTACTTTGAACCACACGCCTGCCATTGTTTTCTACGTAAAGCTAGATTTAGCTCTATCTGCCAAACCATTGTTAGAATTTAAAAGAATCTTGGCTTATGGTTATCTGATAAGAGCCTTAATTCCAATTCTTCTAACATTTGATACACTAATTTAAATTTTTTCAGACTTGGCTTACTCAAGGGCTTTTTGCGTTACTTCCCCAGATATACATAAGCTAGTCATTACTATTTATGAAGGTGATGAAAGAAAACATTAAACAGTCAAAGAAATATAAATCTTAGATTCCAACACACAGAGTATAACAGCAGGATTAAAACCAAAACAAAACAGACCTGAAGCAAATACAAAGACATTTGCAATTTAAAGCAATACAGCACAGCTGAAAAGCAGTTTTTTTTCTTCCACTTGACTGCCAAGTGACCTGACTCAGGATTTTACGGCTTTCCCAAAAACAAGCTGATGATTTCAGTACCATCCAAAACTCAGCAGTGAAATTGCACTGTCACAACAGCAAAAGCAAGGAGCAGACAGAACTTCTGATTCAAGTCATATCATCATCTGATTCACATGTTAAAGTGGAAATATAAATTTGCTTTCCGATCAGCACATTAGATAAATTTATCTTTAAAAGACCTGAATAAGGCCCATACATTGCTGACATCTCGACTCAGCTAATTAGAGTGATGCTTTCTTGTTCAATTGTGTGTATCACACTTAATTTAAGAATAATCAGGTGATTTCCCAAATAATATCTCAAATATTAACAGTAAAAAAGACTGCTATTTTTTAAAATGCAACATATATTGTTATTTGACCAAGGTCAAAAAAGAACAACTTAAATGTAGCCTAAATTTATTTTTTTTAAATATCAGTTAAATACTTAAGAGCAATGAAAATAATATTACTTTTAATTCCAAAGGAAACAGATGCCTTTACATAGTTACTTATTTCAACCTACGGAAACCAATCACTGACCTATGAAGACTCAAACAGCACACTCTCGGTCATTTTTCATTTATTTTGACTAGTAAGAACAAAATATAAGAAGCATACAACACTAATAAAAGAAGCCAGCTTAAGCTTTAGCTTAAATAGTAACACAACAAGGAAGGATTTAAAAATATTCGTTTGAGCTATGATACTAGATTTTATTCAGAACACTGATGTAGTTTTTCATTTTTAAAAGTAAAAATTCTTATAGAAACTAGCAATCTGTGATGCATGTGCATTTTCACAGTCACCTACCACCTTAAACCCTATAAATTGCCCTGTAGTTCTCTTGTGAACCTGCACACAGGAGCTCCTGGAGCTTCCTCTGACACAAAGCTGCTCTCAAAACAGGACACAAAAAACACTGACAAATGGATCAGTTGACAAAAGTTTTTGTCAGAAGACAGCAAAGGAAGACACTATGCTATGTGTGACAGAGCTACACCGGTTGGTCCTGGGACTGGCCAACATAGCAGAACTCGCTCTTCTAATCCGGCAAAGCAAATTAAAACTATATTAAACTGCAAATTCAAGATCAACACACCAGTTTTACTACTACTGTGAAAAGCATCATCTCCAACAACGTAACTATAGCTGATGCTTTGGAAAAGCGTTGAAGGCAAAGGATTCTCACCGCAGTCTCATCATTGTGGTTTTCTTCAGTCAAGGATGTAGGGGTTTGACAGCTAAGCCCGTGTCAGTTTATTATTGACTTTAATATAATTAGTAGCTTAAGTGAACTAGATGAGTTTATTTTTCCATCTCAAGCAGCCTGCAACTTTCTAAAGCCGCAGCAAAAGTTTGCCATTTTTGCTTGGTTTCTTCCTATAAGCTTACATAACAATACACTTTAAAGGTGCCTCTGCGTTATCCTCAGCTGGTGGGCAGAATTCCACTTTCTTTAGAATATTTTTGAGGACTCTGTTTATTAAAAGGAAAAAAAAAAAAAAGGCTGCTTAGGCGTTTCATGATTTCTGTGCAGAACATTCACTATGTGGGAGTGCCTCATTTACATAGCGGCATGTGGGTAGGATTTGGACAAGCACACCAAAGAATATGACAATCAAAACCAGATATGTGGGAAATCTCTTTTAAATGTAAAAAGGCCTCACCCAGGTTTCACTAACTTAGGTAAATATTATTTCTAAGGGAGAAATGAATGCATAAACTACACGAGGTAAAAACTGGCTTCAAGCACTGCAATTTCTGTCGCATACCAAACTACACCCAAGAATAATTTCTTATTCTGTCCTAGGTCTAGCACAGCAAAAATCAACGAGAAATGGAATTTTGATCAATGTTAAAAATTTGCATGTGATTTTTCCAGCTAATGACATGCAGAACAAGTTATAGCTGATTTCTGCCACTGACATTCTGTCAATTTAATAATAGATCCCTCTTTTGATGTAACTTGACTGCCATTAGCATTCTAAATATAGTGAACTGTTTTGTTAATACCTCTACAGAAGAGAAGACTGAAGCAAAACTGTCAAACAGAAGGTAACCTGGGCCACTTTCTTATGCACAGCACCTGTCCTTAATCCACTGCTCACTGGAAATGTGTGAATCCAGTTCCTTACCTGACTGGGAGAGAGTAAATTCCTCTTTTGAACCAATCTGAGATTACTAGCCTGCAAAAAATTACTCTCCAGAAACCAACGTGAAAGCTTGATTTTTCAGGCAACAGAGATTTGGAAGCACCCCACGAAACTGCGCTCTTCCTTTAAAACTGAGCTGGCCAAAGCGACTGATGCGCTTGGCTGGAAAATTAGAGATTGTTACCACTTTTGAAAAAAGTGGTCAGGGGAGGCTTTGGAGCCAGTCTTCACAGAACTTAACCACCCACCAGCTATGCTGACTCCAGGGAGGCTTTGCCAGTTCTCATAAGCTCATGATCTGGTCCAATATACTTCTACGTGTTTTACAAGGAGCTGCTTTCTTCTGCTGGAGATGGCAACATGTCAGGGCAGGACTCTCAGGTCACGTCAAGCGCCAATTTAAGCCCCTTGTGCTGCGCCCGGGAGCACGACGGTAGGCAGCAGAGCAGGGACGCCTCTCCCCTGGATCCTTTTGCTCCACACCTTCTACGTGTCCCATTAGATGTTAATACAGTACGCACAAACAACTTGGGCTTAAGCTTCTTTAAACACTCTGAAGGTTTGCTGATCAGCATCCTCAGGCCTTTCTATCCCAAATTTAGCAAATGCTACCACACTATCTTAAAGAAAAAAAAAAAAAAGCTACTATCATTTACTCCCTTATTTTTTTTTTTAATTAACAACAGGAGTTGCTGTATTTCTTGTTATTTCCTCTGGGTTAGCCTAACTTGGACAACATAGACCTGCACAACTCTAAAAGGAAAGAAGGAATGAGGGGGTTTATTTCTCTGTATTCTTTTACACATGAAACAGATAAATGGATTTTCCCTGAAAAAGGATTAATTGTACTTGTACAACTAACGTGGTGACCGCTCCTGGAAGACAGTTCAAACTCAGACAATGTCCCTTCAAAGATCCCAGCTTATGGCTGTTGAAAAGCAGCATTCTATTAGCGTAACAGGAAGAATCTCACCTTGTGCATGACAAATCCTTCACACTAAGGACACCTTCTGCGGGAAGGAGCGTACACTAAGCAATCCCCCTCACCCAACCTGCGCTAATTTTGGAGCAAACACGGATCATATAAACTCGGAATAATGAAATCACTTCACTTGAATCAGTATCTTGTTAAGGTAACTAGTGAAGCCCTCTTCCTCTGAAAATGAACCCCAGCTTTCAAATAATCCTATACAATATTGCTTGTAAATTTTTTATAAAGTTTGCATTTCAGACACAGGTGCAAATCCTATACCATCCTAAAATATGAAAATGTTTCCTTCTCTGAATTATTATATGCCAAAGTAATGTTTGCACATAACTGCATTCACAAACAACAGCAATAAAGTAAACCATTACCTAAACCTGCGTGTTCTGTTACTGACCAGTTCCTTACAAACTGATAATTTTCTTATGTATGTGGTATGTCATTATTACATAAAAGAGGCACCACTTCAATTTAAAGTAAAGGGACATAAACTGATCGTTATTTAAAGTTACCATGTTCTAAAGATAACAAATAGTGGAAAAAGCAGGGCAATGAAATATCCCAGGATGTCACAAACTGCTGTGATAAACAAAAGGTCAGCTCAGCAATATGTATGTTGTAGTTCAGACACACTGCATCCTGCAGTAATGTTGAACGATCAGTGTTGAAACTGGAGGGAAAAAAAAACACCTCCAAGTGTTTGAAGAACTCGCCAACCTGTTTTATTTCTTATTATTACTACCTCACCAAATTTACAGCCAGGAAAAAAACCCAAACCACCCAAAACCCAACAAAAAACCCACACACAAACCCCACCTTTTTACAGGGAAGAAACCCCTCAAAGGTGTGGTCAAGATCTCATTTTCCAGATTAACCTGGAGGTGCTGAGGACCTTTTAGGCCTTCTTGCTCTCTGCTGTGCAATGCTAACAGCAATTCATGACCAGCACACCCATGCGATCCTCTTAAGTGCCAGAACACTCCCTCGCAAGCTTCTGTGAAAAAAATGCAAGATTATTTCAAACTAAGACTTTGTCTTGATGCAGATGAAGAACGCTCACACCTTTGCCTCTGCCAGCTCTGCTGCAAATAGAGACCTCTGCACTTCAGCCCATCCAGATGTTTACAGAGTGAGCCCGAGCTGCCGATCCCGATCATTTCGTCGTATTTCATTCCATGGTGATTAACATGCAGGTTTACTGGAGAAGCCATTTAATTGTTCCATCAAATACCAGATTTCATTTTACAATTAAGTCAGTGGCATTAAGAAATACTACCGCCTAGTCCAGACAACAGAAAATTAATAGTAAAAAGACGCCCACTTCACAAATGCAAGAGATGTATAAATGCAGTATCAAATGATTCACCTGAAAAAAACATTTATGACGCAGAAAAGACATGGAAAAACAAAAGCAAAAGGTACCTCTACAGCTTTTCATTCTAAAACAGGTTTGGGTAAAATAAAGCATGAGTCTGCAAGAGGCACTACATTTGTCTGCTGCAATTGCTCCAAAAGGCAGACGTCTGTGAATTTTGTAACAGATTTAACAACACGACTGCAGTGCATCATTAAAAATCAAACCTACCTGCCTTTTTATGCAAATGCAACATTAAAGGCCCCTTCCTCAAAGTAATATACCCTGTATCTGGTGCTTCAGCTAGACTGTAAAACTTCTTTCGCGTAATATATACAGCAGGAAAGTAGGATGTCACAAAAGAGATAATTATACTAGAACTAAGATACAAGTTTAATCAATTTGCTTATTATAAATCCTTGAGTGGGAATCAGGCCCCTTTTTATTCAGAGGCTCGAAGTTTTGCTTTTAAAATACCTGCTGTAAGAGCATCCACCGTAACAATGACTCAGTTGACATTTCTTCTGTATGTGCTCACAAGATGCATAAATATGTTGTGATAACCACAGTGAGGCTGTAGTCCTGTTGGTCCCAGCTTAATGACTATTGGGCCTACTGGTAATTTTTGGCACAGGTCTACATTATACAATAGAGAAAGTAACAGCAAGTTCTCCTCAGAAAGCAAATCAGGAGTTAATGCTGCAAACTAATCTGCAGCTAAATGCAAATTAACTGAAGATAAAAACCCATTACAAACGACATTCAGGAAGACATAGATGATTCTCAAGAACTAAACATGTAACATATCTGAGAGAAAAATGACAGTTTTCACAAACTGGTTCACGCGACTTCAGAAAAAAACAGAAAGTGCCAAGAGGCAGAACACAGGTTCCTCAAGAGCTTCTCTTTCCAGAAAAGGTAAGGCTGCAGCACTGATTAAGTGGTCCCAACAGAAGATCTTAATTTCCTGCTGTGAAAAGGATGCGAGGGCAAGAACCATAGATAACCACAGATAAGCAGAAAACCCTGTTGCTTGATTCAGTGCCTCTGTAAAAACTAAACTCCCAAATCTAAAAGCAGTATCTGGTGGGGAAAAAAGAAATAAAAATCACTATTTCTCAAAGAAAGGACAAAATCAATAGGAAGAGATTATGACATATCATTGTCTGTTTTAGTCAACTCAGTCACTTTTAATTTAAATACAAAGTTTAACTCACAAAAGCCTAAATATTTTTTTTTTTTTTTTAAATTTAAAAGTATCACATCAGATCATCACCTTCCACTTTTGGACTATGAAAAGCGGGCAGAGAAGATGTAAGAAAGCAAATTTAGAACATTTGTTCGTTCTCGATCTCTCTTCAATTATGCACTTGCTACTGATAAACGATGCCAGGCAGGAACAGGACTAGTCAAGGAAATCTCTACTTCTACTTCCACTTCCATTTTCTTACAAAAATGTAACTGTTTCTACAATTGCATCAATCTCAACACAGCAACTCTAATTTAAACATTTCTTAATAAACTATTTTTTGCAGTGTTTATATTTTATAGAACAAGCAGTTAAGATATTTTATGTTCTTTTCCTAAATTCCTTTTGCTAATGTTGTAATTTTAAGGATGATCTTTTAAACCTACCAGAGTAAATTACTTTAATTCTGTGAACTCACTCAAAAAAACCCCACCAAAAAACCCCCAGAGAATAGATCTAACGCTAAGATTTTTTTTAAACTCTTATAATGACAAACTTTTGATTAAAGCTGATTAAGAAGACAAATACTAATAATTTACTTTATGCATATTGCATATGTGTTTCCAGTTGTATTTAGTTTCACTAATATTCAGTCACTTTATGAGAACCCCTTTTTTGTGACTGATTTTGGCTATCTGCCACACGCAGCACGGATTTAAACGTGCAGGGAAAGATCCTCAGCTGGTCTGAATTCTCAAAAATGCTCCCTGCAATTCAGTTTGGAAAGCTCAATCTTTTGATTTTGCCAGAATATAGGTTTGACATTTTTAATATAAGAAAATAATACTGATTTGTTAATAGCTACAAAATCAAGTGCAGATAAGCAACTAGTACGCAAAGGCAAAAAGGAAGAAAGACACGACAACAAATAAAATTCACACTGTTTCATCACTCTTTTCAGAAATCTCTTGTGGTCTGGTCCGTTTAGCGCCTGCTTAACCTAACCTGTATACACTCCTCAAAAAATTGTCAACAACTGAAGCACAGATTCATTTTCAATTCTGCTCTCTTGCTGGTATAAGCACTGCTTGGAAAAGAAAGGTCAACCTTCTGGTCCTGCTCTGTCTAATTCACATACACAAAAAATGGTACGGATTGCTCTCAAGCAGAGGCCCAAAGAATTAAAACAAGCCCCTGTGAACTTGACTTGCATGTAACTGCTGCCATCTTAATAAGGTGAGAGCAGCTTTTAAATCCCAGGCAGATTCCGAAGCTGCAGCCCAGTCCCTGCCATATGGAGACAGCCTGGAATCTGTCAAGTTCACTTAGTGAATTTTATCTTTGGGGAGTCAGTCAGGCAAGCTAGATCAGAATAAACAGGATGCTGTTGAGATCTGGAGGCTAATGCTGGTACAGGCTGGACTAGTGAACCAAAAAATCAGTTTTAAATAAACATGTGCTTGACTAGAAAAATTAACAATAATTAAAGCGGTACAGGCACAAAACCAAACGTGTGTGATTTTTACTAGACTCTGAAAGACACTGTTCTCTCTCTGACTTCAGGAATTAGCCAGACTTTTCATTTCTTTTCATTATTCCTTGTACAGTAAGACATAACAACAAGATTTAATGCTTTATATCAGCTGTAAGTACTGATCATTTAAAACGCCCTATTTAAATGATGCTCATAGTTATACAACCTTTTTCACGCTTGTTCAGGAAACTTAACAGTAAGAGTACGCAATGTCATGTTCATATGATCTACACGCAAGTCCAAGCTGCTTCTTCATGCTTCAATAGAAGGAGACAAAAATCTGGGGTCTCCAAACCTATCCAATTCTGTTCTGATGGATGGGGATAAGATAGACTTTGTTGTGCTCTGGGTAAAAGCCGGAATGTTAAATGTAATCTTCTGCACATGCTTTTACTGATATTCAGCATAAGAATAAGCCTTATCCATTTTTATTAGTTGGTCTGAGCCAGAACCAATTCTTTTGATGTCACCTAGCTTATAAAATGCAGCACTATAAGCAAGGGAGGTTTTAAAATGCTTCATAGACTTTATCCATTATATTAATGGGTTTCAAATTGCAATCTGTGGAGCACTTTCTGGTGCTGATCCACAGGCAGCTGGCCAGTCACCTGGAGCTGGCTCCTTTCCTTGTTTCCGTCTGCTTCTTCACTATAAAAGACGGAGCTGAAAACAGGCAAACAAACAACAAAAAAAAAGACATAATGCCATTTTTAATGCCATTTTTCTAGATAAACAGTTACAGTGCTTGCCACATGACCATCCTGAGAGGAAAAGGATGGTGCAGTTATGAAAGGTAACACAGCTTCCTGGCACCATACGCCGTGGCCCATACCAGGCAGGAGAGATGGAAGGTGGAGCACAAGAGAAACAACTGGTTTTACTATAGGATTAATTTGATTAAACTTTAAGGTGAATGAGTAAAATAGCTCATTTTTCAGCATGCCCCTATTTTCAGGCAACAAGCCAAATTTCACCTCATGCCCCAACAAGATGAACTTGCTATTTTCCAGAATTATTTCCAGTTTAAACCACTTCTTTTAAGAATCTCCGGATAAACACTCTTTAGAAATGACATCTTGCACTGGAAAGACTATTTCTTTGAAACATTAAGTGACACCTACAGATTCATCCAGGGAATTCAAGTTATCCCTATATATAAAGTAAGCAAAGAAAGCCACACTGACCTGGGTAACCAAGGTAGGAAAGGCTTCTGGGAACCTAATCAGCAAATCATAATAAACAACATATATCTATATTTATCTAGTAATTTTTTTTAAAAATAAAATTGTTTCTATACTACTAGTTTTTCCTTTAAATAGTTTCTTATTTTCAGATATGTATTTTCTATGTATTTTAGCAGGCTTTCGCCAGCTAAATCAATTTATCTTGACTGAGAAATACAACCACCGTAGCCGATTTTGGAGGTTGTGGACTTACTACAGTAAGTCACCACTAATACTACACTACCGTTTAACAATAAACAGATTCAACAGCTGAAATCATTTAAGCTATCAGTAATAGCTATTATTAGATCACAGAAAAATATTTGTGAGTGCATGCCCAAACAAATCATAAATAGCACACAGCAGGAGAGAGGTTCATTCAAACCAGCGCTGGAACACGTTATTTACTGGTTCCAGTTCTACACAGGGAGGCTGTCAAATCTGTGCTCCACTGAAGTCCTCCGTCCATGAGGAACAGGTCAGCCTTTTTAGTCAAGAAAAGCCTGACTCACAAAGCCACCAGGGAGGCCAGACTATTGATAAGAAACGCTCCTTCCTCATTCTTTGGTTTTGAGACCCACCATTGCTCCATCATAATAATGTGGACAGTTTAGTTTAAACTTAGATTTAGGAAACACCTGCAAGTATCCCTAGTTTGTCCTTTACAGTACAAAATGGCACCCCAGCAGCCTAAATAAAGCCTACGACCTAAATATTTACTATGCCCAAAACACGATGATTAAAACTCCTTCTGTTTTGCAACAAAGCAATTTCCTGTTTAGACACTTACAGTATCTCTCTGCCCAGAAGTTATTTTTTTCAGAAAGATGTGATCTCTCACAGTAAATCACACGTACCTAGTTCAGATATCAGGAACAGAAGACTTCTCTTACAAAACTTTCATCCAAATATCTTCAGATCATAATAGACCACTTATTTTGGTTCCAATAACAACCTTTACATCATTTTACAATATATACTAAAATATTTTTTACCCATTTATGTGAAAAAACACCTTCAGACTGTAACTTCGTTACTTAAACCCAAAATACAGTTTTGCCAAATTTTACTATTTTTTTTAAAAAGGATCTTCAAAGACAGTGACACCCACTGGTAATAAAGCACTACAAAAATTTGTTCAACTGGTGTGAAATGCATCTGACATTCAAGTAGTTCCAGGGGGCAAACAGAATTAGTTAATTATTATTCATAAACAAAAGTTTGATGGCACTCTTCGTTCATAAATATTAGATAAGAACTTTTCCTCAGTGAAAAAGCTATGACATTCATCCTTATTCCATTCTGCCACATTTGTGGTGTAATTTCTTACTGTCTCCATGCTTCACAGTATCCTCTATAAATAAGTACGTTTGGATTTCTTGTCATGTGTATCTGATTTTAATATATCTGATTTGGGGTCCTCAAGATATTATCCAGTAATGTATTATTATCAAACTTAATATTAAATAAATAAAATTATAAAGTGATTGATTTTCAATAGGACAAGGTCACTGCCTTGAACTGTATTTTTACTCTGCTTTAAACATTTTATCACTAGTCTAAGGAACATTTTTATTCACAAACCAAATACACTAAAGAATAACTCTTCTCTTTGACACGCTGCTTGATTATTGAGCAACAATGGATGAACTAGTATGTAAGACTAAGCAACTGAAGACTGATGAAGGTAAACTATGACTTCCATTTAGTTTATTAAAATAAAACAGAACACCACAACAACAAAAACCAAAGCCAGTTTAAAATAGACTGTAAGGACACTGACCTAACTTGCAATTATTCCATTATATCTTAATCTTTACCCTCATTCCTTCTGTGCAGCCTTCATGTTTCCTTTTCCCTTTTTACTTCAGCAACTATAAAGTCTATAGCTACATAATTTATCAGTGGTTCTCAGTCTGGAGAATCCATGGGTTTGTTCTGTGAAATACGCCGACTTCAAAAGCAGAATGAAACTTAGAGTAAAAATCTGGATTGTGACAATGACAGCAGCGAAGCCATCGGTTCAGTCTAGTGCTATCTTGGTCCTTGCAAGAACAAATCCTGCAAAAGAGTCACTGGGTCAGATAATAAGTAGTGGTTTTGTAATATACTGCTTCTTTCTCTACAGTGCCATTAGCTTTTGTAGCATTCCACGGGAACAAGAACATGAAGAGGGAATGTGTAATTTCTGGAAAACACATTACCCTTACAGTACAAATCAGAACTGCAGGCAGCTTTGCTGCCATGTGGATCTACTAGAAATCTGTAATCCTACAGAGATTAGAGGTAAAACAAAAGCTGCAAACATATTAGCAGTGACAACACATTGCTAACGCTACCTCCAGGCTAAAGAAGGAAAGATACTTCCTCTCAGTTAACTGAGCTGTGTTACTGGGGAGGAATGGGAAAGGGACTGGCCTATAGACTGACGACTGGTTAAACGACCATTCCAGAACAAATTATTGGCATCAATATACTAAGAATTCATGCTGTTCCATCTACAAGTATAGTTTTTCCAGAAAATCCTGTAGGACATCAGCACAATGTAAGTCCAAATGTAGCACTTAGAAAACAGTCCTCTTCTGGGTTAAACCAGAATTTAAATGGCTACAAGAGACTAATAGACACTACAATGATTGTAAATTGATATAGATGATGTGAGACCTGACATTTAATTTTTATAGAGAGGTATGGAAAAATAAAAAATAATGGTTTTCTTTTCAGAAGACTTGCTTGCAAGTCTTCTGGCATACTGTCAACCATTTTATCAAAATACTTGGCTTAGAATTAAGGCAGGTCACATAAGATTTTATTTCCATTTATTTGCAAAATGTGTATTCTTCCACGTACCTATGGCAGAAAAAAGCAGGGTACAGAAGACAGGATATTTTCATTCCTTTTATTGTTCGACAGTACGTTCAAAGGATCTGTCAAGTATTTTTGCTGGATGCGCTTAATCCTAGAGCTTTCAGACACAGCTTGTTACCTTCTTTCCACTTCAACACAGTTTTGTGATGTATGCGTGAGGCTGAGACTAAACTAGGTCAGCCTGGAAAAGGTAAAACCTAACAAAAAGATATTTTAAGCTAGTTAGGTTGAATTCTTCTTAGCAGTTCAAAGGTTTATGCTGTTGTAATAACCTGAGGTTGCAAAGAGAATAGCTATATACAACATGGTAGACAAAGTAGCATATGAAGTTTTCATTGCAAATATTGCCAAATTTTATAAAGGGTAACACTCTCCTAGATTAGATCATAAGTAAAATGTATGTTTTACTATTTAGACACTTAGTGCAAGAAACGGTGGTTAAATGAAACAGAAGCCAGGGCCACTGCTCTGAATGCAACTCAGATCCTTGTTGACACATGGTATGGTGAAATTACTTAATTATCTGAATCTGGTTTATGTTCAGGAGGTGGCTGCATTTCATAGCAGAAAATCAACAGTCATGTTGGCCGCCGCTGTTGGTCTCAGAAATCAAGCTGAGAAATTAACTGCAATGGAGAAGTCCCACCATCCATACAGAGGGAGGGCTGTATCTCCATCAATGAACCATCCACCTTGTTCAGCGTTTCTGCATCTGGAAGGCGTATTTGCGAATGGTCGTATTAGATTTAAGCGTGGAGCCAGAGACTTCAAAATGAATATAAAGGTGGTGACTTGGAAATGCATCAGCCACCAGAAAAACAAAGATTTATTGCAAAGTGCACCAAGACACCTTTGTGAAGGGACTTTGTGAAGAAAATGGAAGGAAACAGAGGTCAAAATAAAGGATCCAGAACTGCAGCTTTCAGTCATATGGAGCACTTCAGACTTAAGAGCCAAGCGTTTACTTAGACAATCAGAATTAAGTCCCTAACCACTTCCAAGACAAACTCCAAAAACCAAATGGGTGTGACAGGACGTTACCTGTCTACCTTTACATGCAAAGTACTACACCTGTGAGAACTGTAAACTCTTACACCTACGGAAGACCCCAGTTTAGAACATGTCTAAAGTTAGTAATCCTTGAAGATAAAGGAATGATGTGCATACAACAAGCAGGAAAACTGCAAGATTCTCAAAAAGTGAAATAGCCCAACAGAAACTACCATGCAAAACCCCAGGTTTGTAGGTGGTAACAGCACTATTGCGTTTGTGTCCTCATTAACAGAGTTTCTAAGTTAAAAGAATTATTTTGTATAGTCAATTCCTGCATCTCTATTTTGCATACAAGGGCATAAACAGAGCAGAAGAATATTCTCAAGACTAAGTAAAACCAACACTACCAAAATTGTGCTTAATGACGTTTGCCTTATTTTTCAACTAACTATATCACCTGTAATTTTAAACTTTGAAAGCAGAAAAACTTAGATTTCTGAGCCCTCACTTTTAAAAGCTTAAAATGACTTCTTCTCCACAACTTAAACGCCTGCCCACAACAGTGCAAAGGAAACCTGTTTCTCTACTAGATCACACTGCCATCATACACCACCAGAGATGCGTATATTCTGAATATAACGCTGCTGCAAATACCTGCACCAAATGCCCTATATCTTACTTATTTTACAAGAGAACACTGTTTTGTCACTACTTTAGTATGTTATTTAAATAATTACACATGATTTAAAGTGGTTCCTGCTGGCTTTAGTAATATAAAAGATGTCTTTCTAACCATATAGTCATCTGGAAAATTTTTCAAGAAGAGCTCCTTTATAAGAAGGATACAATTACAGCAGTTCTGTTTTAGATTCCCACCCTGTAGATTTCTGGTTTACATGTTTCTTTTTCCTGGTTGCTGAATGACCATCAAGTGTATGTCGTCATTTATAGGAAGAACATGAGAAAATCTCTTCAACAACTGAAATGTGCTACATTTACACCATTTTACAGCAAAACAAAAACCCCCCCACCTTCTACTCAGCTTCCACTAGACCCAAAATTATCAAATCAGCTATCAGAACAGTGTAACTTCTGACAGAGCCACTGGAGTGCGTTTGCCTCCCCTGCAGCAGGCAGAACGCGGGCAGGGGAGAGCGCAGGCTCTTACGTTCTCTTACGTTCGTGCTGAGGAGATTTAGGAGCCTGCTGCTCCCAGCAACCTGATCCACTCCTCTGCTTGAAGAGGAACTAATTCCACAGCAGATTTGGAAAAACAGGTGCTGTGCCCACTACTCAACCAAAGAGAAAATGATGGCAGCTTAAGTTAATACTTCAAGGACACAAACCACCCTGTTAAACAGTGTGTACACTGCCTAGCCTATGGACTTGGAGGGGGGGGAGAAACAGTAATTTTTGGCAGAGAGGTAGGGCACGAGGTCAGAAGCAGAAAATGCCTTATCTCACCTCTACATGGGTTGCCAGAGCTGGTCACTCAAGACCTTGATTATGTGCTAATTTTGCTGAGAATCCTTAATTTTTAAAAAAAAACCTAATTACATTACACCCATTTCAAAGATGGGGAAATGAAGCATGGAGAGGTTTCACAATTTGTCCATTTCTCCAGAAAATTCAATCCCACAAGTGTTTTTAGCATTAAAGAATAGTATTTCCAAAGTTATTAGAAATATTCTGAAACAGGTTAACTTGTGGAATGCTGTTTCCAGCTTCCCAAGGTTTTTATCTGCTTAGGACTTGCTTTACCACTTCTGAAATCCTAAATAGGATTTGTTAGTATACTAGCAATTCTCATCCAAACAATCACTTTGTCTAATGGTGTACGCTACCCGCATAGCAGAAATAACCTTCAGACCATTTTTATTTTGTTTCCGCTGTAAAACAACCTGAAAATAATATACTCGAGTGTCGCATATTCTTTCCTTTTCGTGACTTTAAAGTGCCGGTCCTGGTCATACAGGCATAGAACAAAGGAAGGACTCCAGAATTTTCAGACTCTTTCTGGCACTGATCCACTGCACTGCCTAGAGCACATCCCTGTTTCTTCTCCTTGAAGAAACAGAGATTAGATTGGTTATCTACATCTCTATCATGTATGTTGTCAGGATTACAGCTTCCAAAGTGCTTTGAAGATTAAAATTCTGCTGATTTAATTCTTCTTTCACATATACTCCAAACACGCTATTCTCTCTGCAGAAGAAATTTTATCTTATACATGAACAGGTTAGGATCTTTCTCCAGTGAAAGCTCAGTAAAAGACACCAATTTATTCACATCAGACTCTGTTCAGTACTCCTTTCTATTTTAACTTCATACCTCCAGTACGTCAGCCTAATTAGTTATGGGGAATATAATAAAATAGAACATCAGATGCAGATCTCCAAGTACACGCCTTAAAATCATATTTTAGACTGCCTGAACAAGCATGAACATCTGTGTGAAATTTTGTGGGTTTTAATAATTAAAAACAGCAAAAGCCACAGGAATGGGTATTTTAAAACCTACCTCATCTTCCCTACCTCAGAACCATAAGCCACATTCAGCAGTTGAGAGTTAAGAGAAAAAAGAGACACCCTCAAACTCTGCAAGTTTACAAAAGTAAAGTCGCTTTAACATGTTCACACTCCATGTCAAACATCTCCCTTTAAAAGAATTTCATACCACGCATTGCATTCAAAATTGCAAATATAAAGCACCTGATAACATTTAATGGCCTCTAGGTATAATCAGCATAAAACCAGCATAAAAGAGACTCAATATGAATATGAAATGTTTAAACCAAATGTGATGGAACCTCATGGGGAATTCTGCCACACATGCTGTCCTTTCTTCTAGGAGGTCCTTCAGCTGCCTACCTTCACCGTCCTTGTAGGGGGTAGAGCAAAATGACATGGAAAAGAAAAGAAACCTGAGCATCGGCATGATGCAGCCGTGTTTAACCGCTGCTTCAATGAAGCAAGCTTTGATCACTTCCTAGGAAAAAGCAATGACCTGTCCTTTAAGGAGAGCGTTTTCTCTTTTGATCTGATGTTGCACTCATTTAAACTCAATTCCAAGCGTTACTGTCTTATTTAATACTTAGTTATAAAAATATCTTATAAACAGATAAAAATTCATGACACTCACAAATCTCCACTCCATTTATTTTATATTAGCAGCTGTATTCAGTTGGTAACTTTCAAAGATGTCAGAAGTAGGTTCTAATGTACTACACAATTTGCACTAGTAAGTAGCAAGTACTGTATATATCAGCTAAATATAACCATGCTATTTATCTATTATTTATACCCTAAGTACCATAGCTGCCAAAGCAAAAGCAGAAATGTCAATCCCCATTTCTGCATTTGTCACAGTATAATATCCGCTATCCATGTAAACGATATACAAGGTATGATATACAGAAACCTACAAAGCTAAATTTGAGTACATAAAAGCAGAGATTGTGTCAGACTCATCCACAAAACATCTTTTGCAGGTTATCGAAGATAATGACACTCCCAATTGATTAATATATGTCCATTAAGAACTGGATGAAACTCTGCAATTCAATTAATTCCCAGTTGCTAAGAATAATTTTAGATTTTGTGGACCTGGGATAAATTCCAGAAAAGATAAAGTAACTCTTCCTCCTCAGAGTGCAAGACAAGAAACATCTCCCTGGACAAGATTCGGGACAATTTAAAATAATGATCACTGATATCAAAGTCACATAATCCTAAAAATAAATTCATTCTTAATAATCAAAATTCCTTTAATATTTCATGACCTACTGCTATTACAAATAATGTAACTTACATCTGGACTTAAGATAATGATTCAAATTTTCCTAAAATTCACCTTCTTTAGGTCCCTGAGGATTATTCTACTGAACACTGAGAAAATTCAAATTCCAAATTCAGATCCTGAATTGAAAATATTTTCTGAATTTGTCCATTGCTTGGATGCAAGGTTGTAGTCTGCATCCATCCCTAGCTTAAACTACCCCAAGTAATCTCTACAGAAGATGTTATGCTTTTCTTCTTCTTCAGCATGGATCCAGTTACACTTAGATGTTAGATATAAGTTAAGAAGTGATGGGAAGCTGCACAATAAATTTATTCTGATTATTTTAACAACAGATGAAAATGCCATTATAGTTAAAACGGAATTATTTATTCCTCATTTTCACTGGACTGAACTCACAATTTTTAGCTTGCATTTACCCAAAATAGAACAATTCCCATACAACACTAAACAAACTGGAGCTAGCTTTCTCTTACACCAACTCCTTTTCATCTTAAGGTTGCCACCTGGAAATGAACTCTTGAAATTGTTGCATATTAATCTCTATAATTTCCAAGATCTTCCTCATCTTAGTTCTACAGAAGGCATCTGACCTAGTAAGATTTTTATTCTCTTTCCCACTTGGCCACTTCTACACTTTCTATGATGATCCATTGATTTATTTCAACATGTAAAAGGTTAGCCTTTTAAATTTTTATCAGGACTGCTGAAATAAGTTCCTCTATAAATTCACTTGGATTTGCCTTTTGTTCTCAGCGGTAATTGTCTGTTGTTTCACCTCTTGTATCTACTATTCTGATATTTCTAGACAAGCAAGATTTTTATGCATCTTTCATACCAGACAGTTTAAAACTCTTTTCTGTAATACCAGTTACATTCTCCGGTATGTAATGCGGTAGCACTGACCTGCTGAAAACATTTATTGCCCAGCTGTTCTTTGCTATCATTTAGGAGCCTGAATAAAAGACAGAAAGTTCTCTGCTCTTGTATTTGAGAGGTACCAGTGGCAAATTAAATTGACGTTGTTTGGACTACAATAGTTCAAACCCCAGCAATGTTTTATGAACTCTCTGAACGCTGAAAAAGGAGCAAAACAGAAGCACTTACCCACCACAATTCGATAAAGAGTTGAGAGCATTAAGACATAGCCATTTCCACATCTCAGGCTATACTTTCAGTATTAGCATGCAATTAAATAACAAAAAACCCCCAAAATTTCATTTTGCAGTTTTGAACCTGTTCCCGCTGTGTGTGAATTTCTGAACAAAAATTTAATCTCTTCATAACTATCTTAACAATATCATGACCAAAAGAGCACCTGAAAGCAATATGTAAAATCTTCACAATCCTGAACATCTTGCCTGTGTCAAAGCAAAGGCCACAAGATCAAACAAAAGGAATGAAGACAAAAGGTTCAACTCAAAAAACAAACTTTTAAAATATTTTTAGATGTCTAGAAAGACTCTAAAAATCAGAAAAATACCACTGGAATGTAATTAATGGCTACAGACCCTGTGATCCTTCCAATCTACGGACTCACACCAGATTTTGAAAAGGAGCTACAAGTACGGTAGTTAATTTTAGAAGAGAGATATATATACACACACACACCCCCGACTGGGTACCTGCACATTGGAAGACTTTCGTTTTGGAAAACTGTATCTCTCACGGTTAGTAAATTCATAAAACTTCATAAATTTGCAGCACAACTTTAAGATTGATAGTACTTCAATATTAAAGGGAATCAAATTTAACCAGAAGCAATAAAAAAAAAAATATCTTACTACGTCTCCCCTCAGTCATCCTCCATATTACAGCATGGAGAATATTAGCATCTTGCTACATCAAAAAGGATAAAACACTCGAGGCGCAGAGCCCATTGGCAAACCATGCTTAGGGAGTTCTAGATGAATGACTTGTATCTATGTTTACAGCCTTTCAGCAGAGTGCTCACTGTTTACTCTGGAATTAATCCAGGTCCATAAAACTAGTGATACATCAATGTAACAGATGTGCTTAAGTGACTATGCATTATAAGGTGATTTGCTTTAGTTATAAAACCTCAGTAGCTGGTTTTAAGTTGATCTTGACCGTAACCCATCAGCACCTACTGTATTAATTACTGTTAGCGGACTGTTAATCTCCAGTTCTAAGGACTTTGTAATTTCACTGTTTGACTTTCAAAAACATCTGGACTGATAAAAGTACTGGAGTAGGAGCGTAACGTCCTAGTTCTTGTCATAAGTCTATTCATTTATCCCTATAACATCACCACAATGAAAACAGTTTAACTTGTGCTCATCTCATGCTTACACAATGCTGGAATGTAAATGTAATAAGTTTCTTTATCTTCAGGACACAAAATGGAGGTGAAAACAATGAAGCCAAGGCAATGCTAGCGCTTGTTCTCTAAAAGATCTACTCAGCAAGTGAAATACAAGCTTTGTTTAACAAGTGTTAATGTATTTGGCTTTAGAGGCTTTGTTTTAGAGGTCATTTTCAGTATTACCTACTTTTCTAATCAAGTTGTGACTTTCTGGCTACTACAACTTAACTATGAATACTTGGATTCAAAGTTTTTGAAATGTATGTCAGACAGTTTCTCCTCCTGCATTTGACTCTGTCAGAACTCTCTCAGAGAAGGCAGTATGAACTGCCACATGTTAAATAAAATTTAAAAAAAAAATCTATTTTAAAATGCTTTTTCTTCTTCTTCTCCTTTGATGCTTTCTATTGTGAAACTTTCATAATGTTGATCACAGAGAACTTCTTTCTTCAAAGCTAATAACGTTACTGAATTGATAGCGGAAGCTAGGACTTTAGACTTGAGATTGAAATGTTCTAAGGAGTGCACTGAAAATTTTTTGCTCCTCCGTTTGAAAGGTCTGTATGTTTGATCTCCTGTCATAGCCAGCAAAGACCCTGACTGCATTTTTCATCGCACGTAAGTTTACAGGCTTGGCGTGGAAACAGGTTTCCACATACAGCTCTGTAACATTATAGACAAGTTGTCTCAGCGTATATTCCTTTTGAAGAAAACTGTACAGGTAGAAACGCTGCAGGTTTCATTATGTGGACTAACAAGGTGGTAGATGGAAGCAAGTCCCCCATAAAACATACAGTATGGTTTGAGGTTTCACAAACCATTAGGCTGTTTTGGCAGGGGGGGTTAGACGAGATGATCTCTGAAGGTCCCTTCCAACCCCTGCCATTCTGTGATTCTGTAGGGCCAGAAGCTAAATTTTAAGTGTGAAACCGTAGGATACCTAAGCCCTTAATGTAAATATATGCATTTTGAAGTGATACATATTTGTATTAAATTGTCAAACTACATTGTTACTCTAAGTATAATATTCCTGAAATGCCTTTACAAAGCCAGCTGGAAACCTTGACATTTCATCCATATTGTTATTTATATACATATTTACTGCTGCCACCTGCTTGTAACTTGGCTCATATCATGAAGCAGTACATTTCCCTTGTTTCATTATACTTTGACATTTCACTATAACTACATAGCTGCCCATTTCTCAGTTTCCAATTGCTCTGCAGCCGCTCTTGAATTATATTGGCTTAGTAATAGAATAAAGATCTTTCTCCGTGGTAGTACTAGCCTCTTTTTTCATACCCAGATGGTACAAATTGCTGCTGGCACATGTAACAATTATAGCACAGCTTCTGCTGCTTAAATGAACCCCCATAAACCCCACAGAGTTAGATTAGATTAGGGAATTGGGAGGTGAGGAGGAGGTCTGGCCAGTGGTCTCAGCTGAAAAAGATAAGTATTTGGTACAGCCTGCGTATGGCTGTGAGGGAGCATATAGCACGCTTACACTGTACTGCTCAGTGAGCCTCTTCTAAGGAAGAAAGGAAAATCAGTTACTAAAGTCAAACAACCTAATTTCATAATCAGTATCGCAGCACCCATTTTTGCTATTATTCAAATAACTGGGTTATCTGAATACCTCATGATGTCTTATAAAACTGACACTTGCCAAGGAATAATGTTGGAAACAGCAGCCACCATGATGTGAGAAACTCACATCCGTAACTCAAATTTCTGTTCTTGCTCCATTCAGACTATTAAGTGAATCAACCAGCTCTTTGGTATTTCTGAAGGAGGCAGATGACCACTATCCATACCTTGAGACATTAAAAAATACATGGAAATTTCCAATTCCTCTCTGTATTTCTCTGAGTAGAAACGCCAGCAACTGAGCGTAGCATACTGGGATTAACTGAAGAGGTCCTGTGAGAACATTGAACTAAGCTGGTTTGAAGAAGGAGAAAAACCCACTCTGGGCCAATCTATGTGATATACAAGCAATGTTTCTATGTTGTCAGTCCAAGAGTTTGTCATGAGCCATTTCAAAAGTACAAAAGAAAACTACAGCATGAAAATCTTTACATGTGAAAGCAATCTTTTATGACTTCACCAAAGTTACACTGCTTTAAATTTAATACAAGCTAAAACACAACCTTGCCTGCACATGCATGTATTTAATCAATTATTTTTTAAGAAAATCCTGTAGGCATTCAGCATTTAAAAGATACTAAAACTGAGGGGAAAATATTTGAAGAAAGGATAATAAGTATATTTAAAATTACTGTAAAACTATGTATATTTGGCATTCATATAGGTGGTTTTAGGGAAGCATGTGCTTTCACGTGGTTTTAAGAAAGCACATGCTCTACCTTTTCCTCAGCTCTGTCCTGACCAAGAGAACAGAGGAAGTCATGTGCAGCCCAAAAGGCCAACAGGGACAGACTGACAGACTTACTGCAGCAAGGAAGAAAAGGAAGGAATTTACTGTCATTTTCCCAGTCCCCAACTTAACACAAGGGTTAGTTTTTCTAGCTGATGGAAAAGAAAGTTCATCAAAAAGCCAAAATTAAATCTACTTAGTTCTTGGAATGCAAAATCGTTGCTTTATATTGTACCCCTAAATCAAATACACTATGGTAACATACAGAAAGCCCTATTTTTTTATTGATAAATAAAATGACTAGAACTGCATGCAAAGCATCAGTTTCTCCCGCTGTTTTGATGACAGCCACATCTCAGGACAGAATGGAAAAAGACAAAGACGATTCATTACTTGTAAGGCACAAATGGAAAACCAAAACATAGAAAACTCAAGCAATTGCAGAAAACAATCTTCAGTTTGTCAGCCTGGCTCCTATCTTAGTTGGGAATACAGAAACCCATTCTCATTCATCCAGTCTCAAAACAAATGCCAGGTTTCAAAAAACCAGCTTAGCTTCTAGTTTCTGTTCAGGCCTTGGAAAAGTAAAGTTTTTTTAAAAGGACTATCAGCCCTCAGAATCACAACTCCTCCGAAAATTTGGCTATTTATTTTGGTATCTAAATTTGGCTTGATGAAAACTGTTAAGGATGATAAAGAGTATTTCTTTTTTTATACTGAAAATAGTAGGGTATGCCCTACATCACTAGTGACAAAAGCTTCACATACATTCTTCCTGATGAAACCACAGATTCTGGAATGAAAAACTGGTACACATCCGCCCAGAAGTGAACACCACAGATCTCTCAGGAAAAACACAAATACTTGGGAACCATCTACCCCAGTAAGGGAATAAAAACTTGTCTGTCACACACACAAACACATGCACTACTGAAAGCAGTGGGAACTTGTCACACTCTGACTACAAATCTACACACAGGAAACTAAGCAACAACGCAACTAGAATGAACAGACAAGCAAATTTGCTTTCCTTCTTTAATCGACCCCTCCAAAACACAAATGAAGAACTTTTCTCCTTAAAGTACGGTTACAACTTGTGTCCTTTAGAGCAGCAGACATTATGCTCCCCTGGAGAATGTACTGAACACTTCCCCTGTGCTTATGATCTTTACTGCTTGGACTGATTAATAGCAGTACTTGAAATCACTGAGAAAAATACATTAACCAAAATTAGCAATAGAAGCTTATTATTTTTGCCTTCTTCAGAAATGACCTGACCAGCAGAAAACCTAATTTTGGAATTTTTTTTTACTCTAAAAGAAGTTGCTTCTGTTTCTCTAGTTGAACTAGAGAAAATTTAGAACTTTATTCCCACAAGGCTTTTCAAACATTGATTTGGAGACAGAGCTAAAAATTCTAAGTTTTAAAATGAGAGGCAGACTTTCCCTTCAGTCAAAGTAGTTATATTATCTATCTGAATGAATAAAACAGTGTTTTCCTCTGATCTCTTAAATTCAGTTCCTGTTTACAGTACTGCATATATGTGGCAAATTCCACAGAAATTGTTTGGTTTAATTTCTAACTGTAAGAAAAACAAATGCAGACACAGCAGGACGCAAGGAGGAAAGAGCTGTGATAGAATAGGTTGAAGACTTGCAAAGTATTCAGGGTATCTGAAGAACAGTTAAGCAAAACGATGTGACCTATTATAATACCTGGAGATAATATTTTTGAAAGTCTGCTACTTGATTTAGCGTCTATAATGCGACAGTGACAGCAGAAGGTATACACCACTTCTTAAAAACCTAGAGAGCAGACCAAAAGGAATTATTGCTAAACTTCAAACATATCTTACGAAACTACGTTCACTAGCATCTTGATAAGAAAAATTATTTGTGGAGTACTCTGGTATTCCACAAATAAAACACAATACATTGCTAACACTGGAAAGAAGTTATTTTAAATTTTGATTCAGGTGTTCATCATCTCATTTCATTCACGGACCTGTCATTTCTACTTGATACTGTATCAAATGTGTTTTAAGGAATTCACTTTTACGAGTCTCCTCATTTATTAAAGCTTGTTTTGGTTATGCATAATCTTTCCAAATATTTTGACTCACTTTCTCTCCAGTTATACTACACAGTTTTACGTTGGCAAGTTCTGCTGTCCTCCCCGCTACTTCTGATGAGCCATTTTAGCCATTCTCTGTACAGCTTTTGCTCACGTGAACATACTTTATCCTCATTCTATTTACCTTATAAAGATCAAGTATTGGAAAAAGAAATAATCGAGAGTGAAGTTAGGAGAGAGAAGCAGGAAAAATAAGCATGGGTGAAATAAGAAGTAGCAGCAGGGGAAAAAAAAAAAGGATGACATTAAAACACAGCATAGGAAAAAAGTTATTTTTAAGAAACGTATATTTCACTTAAAAGAAATGAGAAATTTGTAATGCAACTATTAATCAGTTGCTAAACTTTGAGGATTAACACCCTTTTAAAAGAATATCTTAGTTAATTATTTTAACTTTTATTCCCCACAACTATGTTTTAATTTAGCTTTGTAAAACCGGAGCTTACTTATTTATCACCATGACTCCACCATGGTGGACAGTGACAGTGATGACAGCAAAGATTCAAACTACAATTAAGGAACAATTTAAGAAGTTAATTGATCTGAAAAATATAACTTTTCAAATAAGTTACGTTTTTCCCCACACTTTCCAAACACCACTTACACAGTGGAAACAAAACTTGTAAACTACTAGATTTTAATCTACGACAAACTTTCAGACGGTAGCCTGACTGTCAAAAGCTGATGGTGAAGTTCTAGAGAAGCAGCTCAGGAAAGCAAGGCCTATTTACATCTGGTATGTGATCAGCGTGGGTGCAATGCAACATAGATGCCATGCAGTAAGGAAGAGAATGCTTTTTAAAGGCTGCTCACACGCATTCTTGTAACTACTTAAGCCACTAGGAAAACGTTGGATAGGTCAACCCTAAGAAATACTTTTGTGGATAGTTCTTCATATTAACCAAAAATGTATTGTAAATGTCAGAAAGAATCTCTCCAACTGAGAGAATCTCAATAAAAATTCTATTTTACTTCTGAAGCTAACAAACTGCTAAAAACCCCCCACAAATAGAAATCCATATACTTAAGAATAAACCTGAACTACCTATACAAGTCTTAGAACATAAAAGCATCAAATGATGACCGAATTTTTTAATCCGTCTTTACATTAGAACAAATACAAAATGGTCCATGGTAAGCCTTACGGCCCGTATCCAAATGCAGTTTTGGTAAATGACTATCTGGTTGCAAACCCCACCACTCAGAAATCATTCTGTAACATATGATGAGAGTAATTTTTAGAAAGCATCATATATCGGTCATCGAGTCCCTGCCCCTGACAAACCAAATCTTCCCTTGACACACACACTACCTTATTTATTCAGTACAACAAGCATGTGCCATGTCTTCTATTAGCAATCAGGTCTTACAATCCCTATTGACAAGACGGACAACAATCCAGTCTCGTAAAAGATTCATGACACAACTTTGCACTCTCTACTGCTTGCTTTCTCATAAAACCAGTGCAAATCCCATCAAAAATTTAGCAGAACCCCTGCCTCATCTGTTTAGGCCTGAAGCTAGTTGCAGGGACAACTCATTAGGGACAAGCTCATTAAAACTAGCCCTGGAGCAAAAGCAGTTTGCGAGTCTCCTCATTTTTATTCACTTTCACCTAGCCATTCGAGTTTCTTGTGTTTCCCAGACACAGAGCTTCTAATGATTTTGTACAATAAGCAAGGCTGTTTCCAAACTTACGCTACACCCAGGGTTCCACAAATGCTGTTCCTTCTGTACACCAAAGCTAACTAACATAGTTCTGTTCTTTGTAATGCTTAGATGGTTCTATACTGAAAAGTACTATCAGAAAACCTAGTGGATTCTCTTCTGATGACATTAGCAAAAGGTACCTATGCGTAACAACTATCAAACACATGCTAAAATCCAAAGAGGAATCAAGATATGCAAGATTAAGGCTAGCAGATACATGCGCCTGAGAACTCATACATGTAGGAGTGCATCTGGTATTTGATTTGGTATTTTTAGCACCCGAGATACCCAAAATAACCAAGGGGGGAGGAAAGGGGGAAAAAAAAAAAAATTAAGAGGGGGTAAGAAAAAAAAAAAAAAAGAAAAAACCAGCAAGGATTTCCTTTCTTCTTAGAGTCTGTGTCATAATAAGTTTTGATTAAATAAAGTATTTTATTGGTGTATGTTGTTTACCTTTTCCATCATTTGCTAAAGTCCCTAAGTACAACAATCCTTGCTCTTGCTATGAGCGCTAGCTGGGAGACCTTGCTATTAATACCTTCTAAATCAGATGTCTAAAGTTACGTACATGAATAAGTAGCCAATTTCAAATGCCTACATTCAGACAACAGAATTTGAAAGTCATGGTTATCCATAGTTCTGAGGGTTGGTGATCAAAATATCCCGGGGTGATTGCAAAAGCTTCCTCACTCCTGTCACATAACAAAGAGAACTATAAAGGTCCACAAAGAGTAGATTTCCATGCCTAGACTTGTGATGACAAAAGCTAGCGAGGGCCGCACCAATACCCGTTTGCAGATTTCTGAATGGGGCAGGAGGAAAGCCTCACAGGGGTACATTCTCAAAAGTCAGTTGCTAAAACCAGTCTTAGAAGACCTTAATTCTAACAAACATTACTGTTGCATGCACGGTATGACTACTCAGATGTAGATATAGGCCCAGATAACATATTATACATCTGAGGAGTGCCGTACTGAATTTGGGGTAGCAAAGAACAATCTGGACAAGACGTGTGTTCTAATCCTTCTACAGATCATCTCTTGAAAACCAACTAAATTCTACTTGACCACTTAAGAATGTAAACAACTGTCAAAGCAAAGAAGCCCCTCATTTCACTCCAGTCTCAGTGTCTTTAAACCTATATTTTTGCAAGCAAGTTAATTATTCAATCACGTATTTTCACCTTGCTTGCACACAGCACTACATTCGTATTCTTGTCAAGTTCATTTTCTGCTCATTTTATGATGGTGTGTAACAACCTCATTCACATGAGCTTCATTCACCTCCGCGCCCATCACTTGAGGCAACGCAGCATCAAGGCCTACAGCATTTTTCAAAGTCAAAATTAAAAACCGGATCATTTTGCTTTCTTTACTTTCATACAAATACACGCTCAGAGAGTCAGCGGTACTTAATTAATCTGGAAGAATTAATTATTTGTAAGATCACTGGCCAAAACGTGAATTTTAGTCATGATCTGTGACACCATCAAAGGCTGTGAAGTCTGTCACGCACAATTTTTCTAACAAAAAGATTACTGCTACAAAACGTGTTACACCAATATAATTACTTTACCACACTGTCAAGTGCGGTGAGGATACAGCACCTCAAGCAACTGTGGAATTTGGATAATGAGGTAAAGCCTCTGTGCTCAAAGAAGAATTAAGACTGGCCTTGCTCTCTCTTGTGCAGGGCAGAGGAGCGGCGACCCGCCGGGCCAGCGGGCGATGCAGACAACGAGGGGCCCTGGGTAGGCAGGACGGCCCTGCTTTTCCTCAGCGAAGACAAGATAACAAGAACTTGTGTAGTTCTTTGTTTCTTGGGAAGGCTGGTGTGCCCGATGACCGACCCCTGCCTCACTACCTGTGAAATGCATATTACAGTTGCCACCCTGTATATGCTAATGAAGATTGTAGAGATCATGCTAAACGTATATGACTATAGCACTCATCTCTCTATGCAAATCATACTGTATGATGTCCCTAGGGTAGGGAAACCTTGTAATTTTGGGCATAAAAAGACAGAGGAAATGACTGTTAAATTGACACAGAGAGGAATGTGAATACCTGACAGACCAGCCGCCGGGCTGCGTCCTCTTCCTCCACCCCAGGCAGGGATGCCTTCTCCGGTAAGTGCTGCGCCTTTCACCCTCCGGTGAATGTTACCCCCAGGTCATTATGTTATTATTATTTTTGCTAGCAATATTAACCTTAATTAGTAGAGCTATTGTAACCAGTGAATTCATCACCGGCAATCTCAAATCTGTTCTGTCGCTCTCAGTAAATAACTAATTCTGATTTTTGTGAATCTGACTCAAAGTCCTTTGCTGGACTCTCAGAGAGAAATCAGTGAAAGTCCTGGGACTCTGGCAGACAAATACTGAAACTACATTCCTTTTAATTCGACAGCAACATAGATAAATTGTGTGAAGTTTGTTTCTTGCAAAGATCATTGCCTAATTGCTCAATACACAGTATTACTTATTCTAGCATCAACACCAACTCCAGCACAGATCAACAGTCCTACACACGAATCTCAGGTGTAGGTTAACCGAAACAGTCTTTCTTTGCTGTAAAATGGCGCAGGACCATTTAATGGGTAGCTTAAGGAACAACTAAGCAAATAGGAAAAGAACATTACTTTTTTCAATTGTTTTGTTTTTAGTGAAGTTCTGTCGGTCTCTCTATTCAACAGGCTTCAGTGTGGAGTTCAATTAGTTTACCTTCGGGAGTACGAGGCACCCACACCACTAAACCAAAGTCTTAGCTGAGAAAGGTTACCAACCATGTTTTACACTAGGTTTCCTCTGTTTCCCTGTGCAAAGGACAAAAGCTACAGTATCGAGACAGACCAAATACTGAAATTCAAGTTTTCCGAAAAGTGAGAATTTAGGTAGTAAGCTATTCAAAATTAAAACATATAACAAGCTTTACAAAAAACCCCTGACTCCATCCAATCCACTAGCACAAGGCTTCAGCATTTCTAAAACATTAAAAAGGCCTCATTTATTTTTCTATTAGTCTCTTGTGCCTCTATTAAAAAACATTACCTGAAGGCTGAGAACCTACATGTCTCATAAAACTTTCTGCAGATATGGAAACTTCAAAAGACAGGGATTTGTAAAGAAAACAATGACAAAACAAATGTATTTACACTGAGAATAGCAATGTTCCCTTTCTCTTTTAAATCCCAATAAATCTTATCACATGAGAAGCTTAGCAACACAAGAACTGAAATTCACATGCTTTAAAATATAACTAAGTACACGTTTAATAATGCTAGCTTTTTGGGTTTTATACAAATATTTTAAAGTGTTATCTAAGTTTTTTTATACCTTTTCAAAGGCACCCTAGATATAATTCTGCTTTTATGTTTATGTATAGAGGGTAAGAGAACTAGAATACAACTAGTTACCACGTTACCTCTTTTTTTTCTAAACTATTTTCTTAGAAAAATAAGTAATTTTTCAGCTTCCAAGGAAATTATAAGATATAAGCAAATTCAACGGAGAGCATTTAGAAAGGATATGAATCCATCATATACATCAGTTACTGTGTGAGGAAAAAAACGAAAACAAATAGCTATGAAAAAGCTTCATTACTGCAGTACTGAGTGTTAATAGTATAATATCAATAAAACTGAAAGACGTATATAGGTAATTTTGGATTACGCAAAGTTACTTGTCATTAGTTATTAAGTATTGCTCCAAGAGAACTTGCTCCAAGGCACTAACATATTTAGGAATATCGTGACTTCTTTTCCTGAAGACACCGGAAATGCATCGATGCTATTAGACAGGAATTTAGTGTGGGTCCTCTAAGCAAAAATGCAATGACTTTGTTGAGCTTCATTACTAACACAACTTTCCCTTATTAAAAATTCCAAACAAACAGGTGCTTCACACTAGGTCTACTTCTAAAATTGCTTTCTTTTTATTCTCAGGGATACATCAAGAGCTGAGGGAGAATTCATGCAGTATAGATCAGTCAGGCATTGACAGCACATCACACTTTGACAAGCTGCTTGGCTCTGTTTAAAGTCTAAGTTAGGCCTTGGCCCATCAAGGCCATGGCTATTGAATTATTGACAGCCTCTCACTGTGGTGCAAAGGCAAGGAGTGCTATAGCCTCAGTTCAATAAAGATGAAATGGAAACCCTCTCTGAAGCTTACTTTAGCACGTTAAAGGAGTTTTAATGGTCTTGTTTAAAATTCAGTAAGAGAATACATTAGACTGATTATATTTTCACCAGCTGAACAAAAAGTTTGGGATGCTGCGGAGATTATAAACAAGAGGAAAACTGCGCAAAGTACAAATTTGATCTACAAGAATTTTACAGATGTTTCAAACTCATTTCAAATCATCCAGGTTTACGTACTTAACAATTTTTCACCATTATGTACCATTACACCATGTGCAGTCAAGGGTTAACAATAACATAGAGGTTCATCATCCTACAACACAGGCTGACTTTTATTACTTTCTGCTGACGCCATTAAATCTACAAGCCACCGCAATGGCCAGTCCCTGTTTACAGTCGATCATCCACATTTGTTCTGTATCTCTTTTCCTTTCCAGCTATCAAAAGTGCGTTAAAATGTTGTTGGTGAGTAACCGGCTACCCAACCATATCTAGCTGGCTGGTTGGTTTGTTTCTTCCAACAGAACTCTTCTACAGAGTAAATCACCATTCTTTCCCAAGTAGCTGATTAATATTAACAATTCCGATCTTCTTACATAATCTCTTTTCTTCTTCAAATTTATACCTGCCAAGCTTTACTTATGTTTTAATAGCTGATGTCAGACAAGCAACAAGCAGAAAGTTCCATCTCAGGACTATAATTTTAAATACAATAAGAATCACATCAACTGTCGCATAGACATGTGGAAAATTATTCCACATGGACTTCTAAAGTGCATCCTAAAAGCTTCAAAGAACAAGTGCGTTTTAAAAAGAATTTAAATTGATGATCGGGGCNGCAATTTGTCTAATGTGACCCTATACTCATTTCTCCAACATCACTTCCAATATGCTGCCTCCTGTCAAATCAACAAAGAGAGCCTAACAGCACATCTAAATTTGTGCTCATTTGCCTTCTGCAGGATTATCTTTGCCACGTCAAGCATTATAAGTAAATCAAAGATGCTTCTCAGGGGCTGTAAGAGTAGGGCTAATCTCCAGACAAATATTTAGAAGGCAGCTTAGCCTGTTCTGGCTTTCATCGTTTCCAACTGATTTGACTTATTCTAATTACAGCCTTTATGTTATAAAAGCCATTTTTATGTTGCTGAGGAGCAGTTTCACTGCAAATACATGAAATTTTGCTGAGCTTCTGTTCCCATGTCGATTATGGAAATGGTACTCTACAGCTTTCCTCTAATTAGAAAAACACACTGCACAGAGCATCAACAATTTTTAACATTAATAACAGAGTGACAGTGTCCTTTTGTGTGTCTTTAAATAATTTCTCAAAATATGACACCACAAAGCCACCGTATCCCACTTGGGTATCATACTAGGAGCAATTTTCACATTTTTGCATATTGTATTTATTCAAACACAGAACAGCATCTTTGAAGAAGCTGTTTAGTAATTTAACCTAACAGAATAAGATAATTAAACTTCTGGATAGTTTATGGTGAGGTGCTTTGCAAGCCCATGAACTTGGAAAATTCAAACACTCACACACAAAGCAAATTAAACATATCCTTTGACAAATCAGACAGCACGGCTATTTGTTACTTTTAGTACTTACTTACCATGCTATCATTTCCCATAATGAACAGACGGCTGAGATAATACAGTTTTGCTTTTCATCAACTCACAGACTTTTCTTGCTGTTTAATGGAAATCTAACTGTGTTACCCGAATGCTGTGGACAATAGAAATCAAGGCGGAGGAGTCACAGAACACATAGTATATGTCCATTCCAACTTCAACACATTACTAAATAATACTTCCCTTCAACAGAAAAAACTTTTTCATTTATTGTCAAAGCTGATCCCAGAAAAAGCAGTTATGATGAAATGTAAATAAGACATGGGATAATATTTGTTATTTCTGCTATGTCTGTATGTAACAGACAACTCTCAACACTACTACCTTCCTATCTGTGTGCAGGATGAATCAACATTCATATCTTGATATGAGAAAAACAGATAGGAAATTAAAGCACTAAAAGCTGGTATGATTTTTTACACACAGAAAAGATGCTCTGGTAGTCAAAACAGAAGGAAAAGGCAACTCTTAAGTTCCTGCACTGGATATGCATGCTTACAAAAATATGCACATCACTTTCAATACTGTGACTGGTCAGACTAAGCTGCTATAGAATATAATGTATTTTGCAAATAACAGGATACAAGGCAGAATAGACTTCCGTAAGGTATTTACAGCATGACCTCTAATGTATCTTATGAAATAACAGATAGCACTATCACACAATTTTCCATACTTTTGTGATTATAATGCCTCTGAGCTCCTTTCACTTCTCTGAAAAGGCTAGATTTATCGATACAATCCTGTTAGATGTCACCACCAAAAAACACTTGTATGTCCCCATTTGCTAAATGGAGGACATAAATTACTTGGGCAACAATTTTAATTGCATCATTATTATGGAGACTTGTTCTGTAAGTTTATTTTCTTCTTCTTTCTCTTTTTGTAAAAACAAAAACTGTACGATTTATAAATCTTCGATTAGATATCAATTACATTAGTAATAAATTCTTGGCTTTCTGTGCAAGTTGCTTATCCTTTTTGTCCATAACTAGATTTTGAGTGTAAAATTGGTGAAGAATCTGGAAAGAAGGCAAAATTTGTGATATTCCTCTAAAAAACTTTTCCAGCCTTTTATACTGTTTAACCTACAGACATCCTGAGAGGAACGTGTGCTCTGTGCATTTGGTAACCCTTGCTGCTTTTATCTTTGAGTTTTCCGATGTTAGAAAGGAGCCTGATGAAAACAACGCAGTGAAGCAGCCAGGAGCAGAAAAGGCTGTCATTATTATGTTTCTGAAGTGGATACTGGGTTTATATTTTTTTAGAGCAGTAAGACAGCTGGTGGTGCAAATATTTTTTATACAAGCAACAGTACATACTGTCACAGTGACGGAATGTTATATTTGAGCTTCAGATACACTCACTACTGAGGCATACAATCTCCTGTGGGTGTTTCCCACGATCCCCTAAGACTACCTCTCTTCTAGAGCGAGTGTCAGCCAGCGGGTGGATCAGGAATACTTCAGACAAATTTTTTTTTTTTTTTTTTTAATTGAGAACATGACAGCTCTCAGAAGCCAAGAATCTCTTCCTAACACACTGCGTAGTTCCACTACAAGTTCGTGGGTTTTTTTCTGAACTGCACATCCTCACTGCATTGTCCATTTGTGGCACGTGTAAAACGTATCATATTGTTTGCCATGTAGGTCTAATGTAAAAATATTCAGGAACAGAAAATTGAAAACATGACTACTTGTTTACTTGAAATATCATTCACTTGGGTACACGTTACATCAGTTGTCCAAAGAGTGTTGGCTCTGTCTGCAAACCAAATCTATTTTGGTTTAGATCAACACGTTTCTCATGTGACTTATCCTGGCTATAGAGACTGCTATTCAGCCTATCACAGAAGCAAAAACTTTTTCGGTCAGTCCTACAGCTGAATGTTTGAATTATACCCCTGAAGTTCTGCTATCTTTAGGTACCCCTCAAAAGACAAGGCTGAAAAATAATCTTTGCCCGCAACTTTCACTCTGCCAAATCTCTAAAATTTCCCACAACCTAAATCGTAACCATAAAAGTTCCTCAGGAAAGCAACAAAACTGATGCAAGAGAGGGCAAAAATGCTTACTTTTTACTTTTCTATATAAAGAAGCATATATAATATTAGAATCACTGAAACAAGTAACTTTTCAAGGTATGAAAGAAAAGACAGCAAGCATTTTCAGATGTGATTATCTCCCACTTTGATATTCCAGTGCAATCCGGTGATTTCTACTGTTGTAAAGAAATAGACTCATCGCTGTCAGGAAATTGAGATCTTGACACCTCTGAACAAAATTATTAGCATAGCCATGCTGACTGTACAAACATTTCTCTTTTCTTAGACCAGTTCTTCATACGGTAATCCCTGCTTAACAATGCATTGTGTTTTGGACTTCTTAACGAAGTAAAACTCTAAGCAGTAAACATGTGTTTCCCCCTCCCTCTTCAACAAGGAAGAGCAAACATGTTATGCGTCTCCCTGTCAGGGAAGAGGTAGAAATGGATTGTCAGCCAGGAAAAGTTAGTGAACTGCGGGTCTTACACATATGAAAATTCAAAGGTCATAAAAGCATTTAGATGTTTTTACAGAAAGAACTTCACAAGGAGCAGAGGGGCTAAAGTTCATAAATGGTTACACTTTTTAAAAGAAAAACTTTTCAGATATCATACAGATATTACATTTTATAGTTTACATCAACATGTCTGCAGAGGATTCAGATAAAATCTTTGCAAAAGGCACATTATCACTCATCTACTTATTCCTTGGTCTTTGCTCCTGAAATGTCTGACACTAGTCAGTATTGAGGAAGAATGCTTGACCAAAGAACAAAATATGCTCTAAAATATTAGCAATAGGGTTGCGACAATTTAACATTAAAGAACTAAAATGCCATAAAATTTCTACATTTTTTTAAACTATACCACAAAATTCAAACAAGAATATCCTTGACGCTCTCTAGAAGCTTCTCATAAACCTGAACAGTATTTATTCAAAGTAAACTAGTCACCAAAATGACTTCTGCCTTACACTGTCAACATTCCTTGCTTATGTAGGGCTTTGGTTTTATTTTTACGTGCACCCACTTCCATAAGCAAACCATAGACAATTTCAGGAACAAGAAAGAAAGAACTTAATAATGTACTCAATTCTGCATCCCAACTTATTTAAATGAAAAAAATAAGTGCTATTAAAAAAAAAACACCACCACCACNAAAAAACCCCCCAAACAGCAGACATTTTAACAAAGCTAGAATCAATTCTCCTATATATAACGCATATGCTAACAGCAGGATAAGAAAGTTTCAAGGCCGAGACAGAAGCAACCTGCTACCCAAGAGACTAATGGGAGGTACAAAAGGAGAAGATTCAATCAACCTTTTGCTGGTTGTCTTCTGTAGACTATAGACAGAAAAGGTGATAGAAATGCTTTGGCTTGCTGTAATTTCTAATATATGCTCAAAAAAGTGGTAATTCTCTAGAAGCCGATTATAAAAATTCTGCGATATCAATCAAAATATCAGCCTTTGTTACTCAGAAACATATCATTTATTTATCATATTATTTATTTTTATCATTGAAGCCTGCCCGTTCTCCCCATCCCTAAAATTGTGGTAACATGAACGTTACAGACCTTACTTTGCTACAGTATAGTCTGGGCCTCAATAACAGAGCTGCTCATTGCAGGGCCATTTTTAAAAGCCTTTTGCCAGAAATGTGACTCTAAAAATACCTGAAAACCAAGTCCAATGAGGTACACTAAAGCCTACCAATTAAAGGAAAAAGAAGCACAAGTAACACTAAAGGTCACTGTTTGATGTTCCATGTCTGTATTACTCATGATACTTCAGTACAACACAATTCAATTTCACTCTTAGAGACCAAACTCAATTTTCTCCTCTGGAAATGATCAAGGCAGGCTTTTTCCCCCCTTATCAATTTTCACATTTTTATCCTAAAATCACAGTCGAGGCAAACAGGACATCCGAATGGTATTTAAACAGTCACTGTGAAGCAAGGAACTGCACGCTGAAGGAAGCAGAACATCGATGTGCTAACAGATGATTCACTGAAAGACATGGGAAAGGAACCGCATGCCAATACCATCCATCTCAGGAACTTGGAGTGTCTGCAACCATAAATAGAGCTGTGCTTCGCTCATGATTCACTGTGGTTCTGGACACATTGTAGGGTAGGTGCGTTCTGAAAAACTCTGCAGTCCCTATCCCTTCCTTCTTGTGGCACCTGGGTTTTCTTTCCAGAGATGGTAGGAGAAGAGACTGTGCGCACACAGTTCTTATCCTGACCTACCCTCATAATGTGTCCCGAGTGTTCACTTGGAATTGGAAATCATGTCTAGCCGCAACCTAAACGTGGGATACCGCAGCACGCCCCAGGAGAAATGCTGTATTACATTAGACTAGGTAGAGCATGAAAGACTTTGAGGATGAAAGAATAAAATCCTGCAATATGTAATTTTATATTTCATTGCTAGGTAAACTACAGCGAGCTGTTAATATCACAAGATCTGAATGCATTCAGATTTCATCCATCTCAAACTATTTTGTTCACCTTAACTAACCTCACTAATAGTCCTGTTCCTTCTGGGCAGTGATTTTGTGCTCTTCTATATATCTCTATGGACTTTGTCCATTTCTGGGCTGCAATCACCAACTAAAATCTGTTTTACTTTTCTGCTACAACCCTCCATTACCTCAAGCTCTCCAAAAAAGAAAAGATGGTCAGAAATTTTAACTAACAAAGTTACAAAGTAAGTCTGTTAATATGATATAGAAATCTACTTTTTCGATAAGTCCATTAACAAATACAAACCCAATGCTTTGCCCTATCACAATTAAGACTTCTCATGACTAAAAATAGGTTTTGCCTGCATAACTGTGGAAATTTTAAATTCCAGCAGCACTTCAGAAGAATCAAAGAGCCTCCTTTCTTTATGAAAATGGCACCGAAGTTTAGGAACCAGAAGCTGTTATTCAGTGTCCTTTAAAAAAAATGAATTGGAAGTATTTCACCTAACAACCAAGGCACACTTATTACTTAAACAAAAAACCCCAGATTTTGAAGACCTGAATATTAAGCAGTCCTACAGCTCCGGACAACAGATGCCCTGTCAGGTAGTAGTTTACAGCAATGTGTCTTGTGAAGGGAGTTACCTACATTTTCTATGGTTCTGCATCTAATATCGTCAAAAAGCATGAAAAACAATTCAGAAATAGTTCTGAAAGACTTTTTTGCTTATGGCTTTATAATACTAGAAGCTCAGCAGCTTCTATATAACAGGATTTATGTCATTAGTATTTGCCACGAAGAAAAAACACAAATGAATATACAACAGAAAACAGTTTATTTATCTGTCTTCCATTTCCAACAAAAGAAGATAAATGATAAGGACTTATTCCTTGGCTTCCTTATGCAAATTCACGGGATACACTTCTGCAGCCATATTAAAAATGAGAAACACAACGTAGAATTGAAGACAAAAACGTAAGGACTAAAGGGTAACACAGTTCCTGATCAAAATGTTTCCAGCAAAGTGGGTTCCGTAACAGAATTCAGTTACATCTTGGATTCCCTAATGATCCAAACGCATGCTTCCAAGAATTTAACACAAGGTAAGAATTTTTGGACTGGCACACCTTATAACAGGGCTGGTTTTTTCTATATAGTTGAAAGCTCCAGGCGGGACAACAGCAGTACGTGAAGAACAAGGACCAGTGAATTTTGGAGTACACTGACTCAGACTATTGTTACTGCTCATTCTGCTTCTGCCAGTCAAATCAAAAGAGGCATAAACACCGGCTCTAGGATTTTTCCATACTTTATACTTCTTTTAAGTAACAAAAGAAAATAGCATTCTGACACAGAGCAAAATAATGTTTATTGTTTTTAGAGAAGATGCGTGCTTGAAGATGTATCGACAAAACACATGATAGGCCTGTGACAAATTCAGAAGCTGGGCCAAATGTTTTATGGTTTCAGGATAAATAGATGCATTTATTTAGCTATCTATAGGAGTGTGTGTTGTCTACTGCATATAAAATAATCTCTCAACAATGTAAAAGCAGAAAACTTTGCCCAGTTTTGTTTGTTCTTGTCCTGTGGGATCAAATTAAATAGGAAGTTGTGATTACAGGTTACACTTTTGAGGTTTCTGTGTCTCTCAATGGGATGAGCTAGCCACCACCTGGCTCATAGTGTTTTCCTACATTTTAGCAGTCTGCTTCAAATTGTTAACCCATGTTAAAATATAACTTGCTCATATATTCCAAAATACGTAAATTAAAATATATTCATTATTGTGTTCCTGAAATACGCCTTTATCAACAGCAAAATGAACCTCAAGCACAGAAAGGAGATAAAGAAGTTTAAATGATAAACAGAGATTTCGCAGGTAAACTGCGAAATAGCTAGAGATGCCACCTCTTGCATCTCAACCAATCTTCCAGTTAGGGAGATGTTCTTGTTAACTGCCACCTTTGTATTTTTGCACTTGAACTAGTTATTTTAACTTGGATGGTAACTTTAGGTACAGTCCCTGTAATACAAATATACACTTAACTTGTAGCTCAGTGGTAGACTCTGCAAAGCCAAGATGTTGCAATTAAAACATTACACACATGCACTGTATATGATGCACTCTGAATCTTAAAATAGGACATTTATTCACCTACCTCCAAAAGCAAAACGACTTGTTGTTGGACACCTCTCAAAAATTGTATATCACTACAGAGCTCTTTATTAAATCCGCAACTAGAGTTTCTTTAAAACAAACTAATTAAAATAATGAACTCTCATGAAGTAGTAAAGTCTAAAACAATGCTGATTTTTTAAAAATAAAACTTACAAAAGCCAGAGAACATAGGCTTCAGAGTGAAGATTCAGTATTGTATCAATAAAACAATAAATGCCCACTCGATATGTTTCACAGGTGGGTCAAAATAAAAAGTAGTAAATAATCAGAAATGTTCACTCAGGCCTTTCATATTATTCTTCATTGTAACTCAAACTTAGAAAAGTTAACTCTTCATTATCACCCTTTCATTGGTGCTGCCCTCACTTGTAAATGTACGCCATTATCACTTCAAAAGCATTACATCATTTACCTGTCACCAGGACTGCAATTAAAGTAATGTTTAGAGAAAGTAGAGTCTATTTGCCTATTGATGCAGGCAGAAAATTCTCGGTCATTTTAATGGGGGTTACACGCATCGCATGTGCTGATAAAAGATGAGACCTCTTAGTTTCATTATTTTGCTTTTCTCTTTGGGTATTCTGCTTTACGCTTTTTGTTCTCTAATTTTAAAAATTCTCATTGTGATGTTTTCAAAGGAATACCAAATAACATTAAAATAGCGCTAGAAGCTGAACACTGTTATTAAATAAAAGTGGCTCCAATGCATTAGGAGGTGTTGAGTTAATAGGAAAACAGCTTTGATTCACTAGCCTCTGTCTAACACGCCACTGCAACACGAGTAAAAAGGCAGTGGGCAACTCCCCTCTAATCACCTCCTGTTAGCTGCAACTATAGGCAAATTGCTAGTGAGGATTAAGTGGGGAGACTATCACAGGATCAGTGTCAAGCAGAAAAAAGACTCAATTTGTGAGCAATCATGACTCCCTAATCACTTCCCTAAGAGCTTTAGGAATTACTAACAGTAGTCTTTAGAAGTGTGGACACATCATAAGTACCGACCTAGAGAGATAAGGAATCTCTTTTTACCACGAAATATATGATCATGACAGATAGCCAGACAGATAGAACAGCTAAGTATATAGATAATAAAAGAAATGAAGGCTGAAAAAAATAATTTGCTTTCACCAACCCTGTACATTCTTCAGATTACTGAGATTATGATACGTGTGTGTCAACATTGTGAATGCAAACGGAGATGAGCGAAGACTCGCACGGTTTGGAGGCAGTATTAGGAACAGATCCGTCGGTTACAGCACGAAGGAAATACCCGTACTATTTCACCACTGTTCCACAGACAAACACTGGAAGAGATTCTACTCATTACATATTTTCAAGCAGTTGTTGCACTCACGTTATGCCATTCCCTGCCAATTATTTTATTCCCAGTTACTTTTACTTTTAGTAAAAAATATAAACAAAATGAAAAATGTAAATGCCTACTATTTAATTTGGAGACAGTCTTCTAGATAACAACTGTACTTTTTTATGTATCATAACCCTGCACTAGATTATAAAATTCAATAAAGACGACAAGCACTAGCTCCGTAACACCTGACAGACCTGTAATTGTCGGGGTCTAAAAATCAACATGCCCAATAAACGATACCATTTTAGAGACCACAAAGTTTTATTCTGCCTTTATAGTCTGAGTTGCAAGAGAGTTCGTTCGAGTCCTCAATCAAAAATTACGTTCCCTGCTACTGTTTTACATGACCTAATTTCTTAGTATCAAAAAGAAGAAATAATGAATATTTAGCCATACTGGGAAAATAAAAAAAAAAAAAAAGGACAGACTATGTTTCAGCATAAGACATTTTTCAAAGCTACTATTAACACACTAGCTAACTGTCAAAATAAGGCATTACTTCATACAGGTACGCCAGGCTACAGCTCACCGAGAGTAGATGAAAACATATAACACATGTAAATGTCAGAATGAGACTGGACTCACAAATACATTCCGTTTCAACATTATAAGGAGCAGTTATATTATAAAATCAAGAGTAAACCAGATCTTTAAGTATAAAATGTATTCTCATCAATACTCTTCTAAGAATAATAAGCTACAATAGTTGCAGTGTTTTTCTTGCAGTGTATGTCACAGTGTTCATGCATATCAAAACTTGGTATCGCTAACATTAATATAGGGAAAAGGAATAAAAAACAATTAGGGCTCAGTAATCAATCAATGACAATTCCTTCTACTAATGTACTGATAATCTCACAGGCAATAAAAATAAATAAATAAATAAGCCAAACAAAAGAGCACTGCCCCCAGTGCATCGCAAACTTGAACTGGAAACAGTATGTTTATCATGACATTATAAACCACCTTCCAAGAAGGAAACAGTAAGGTAACAATTCCTAGCACATACTAACTGAAAATTAAAAATGACAACACGTGTGCCCCGTAGAAAGACCTCATTATGTGGAGTATTATTAAAACAATACCAAGATACACTGGATATTGAGACTATGTGATACCAGCTTGTTTAAAAGTGTTTACACATTTTGAAAGACTGACAAGAAAAAGAGTACCTTAAGTTTATAAAATATTTGCTTTCAGCTAAATGCTCAGATGTGTGTATATATCTTCAGTATATATATATATAAAAGACATATATATATATTTGGGATATGGACTTGATCCTTACAGGTCCCTTCCAACTTGAGACATTCTATGATTCTATGATATGTTGGTATTAGGTAGGAAATCTTTCATCTTTCTTGTATCAATACTTTTAAATCACAAGACAAAATAGGAATACACAAATTCAGGCCAAAAATTAAAATTAAAACCAGTTGCAATGCATATGTCCTATAAACACAAAATAGCTATATATTATACTCCTTGTTTCCTTATCGCTTAACAAGTACTGCATAGGTTAAAGAGAAAAAAGTAAAATACAAGTACACCATCCCATCCTACCTTCAGTAAAAACACATGAACAGTGCTTTCTTCATGCATTATCTTGTCTGCTCCTTTCACAAACAAAACTACTGATTTTATGTACACATATGTATTTATTAAAATTACTCGGTATTAATTTAACAACATTTAACTTTTTTAATTTTAATTAAGAAGTTTATATATTCTGTAACGTGCTTCAAGACAAGAAATTCTTGGTATTTCACTGTATCATACTGTGAATTAAGAAAAGCAAATTTCACAATCCTACTGTATTAATTTCAAATAATAAGATACATTGCACAGCCTTCTAACATTAACGACTTCTCCAAACTAATCAAATCTAGACATCTGAAATCCAAATGGAACGCCTACATCACATATTCCCTTTATATAGACTGGACACATGACCTGGTCAGCGAATCAAAAGCGAGAAGCCCAGGGTATCCCACGCCCGTGTAAACATGATCAGCACCCATTGAACAAATCCCTGCTAAACTCTCCTCAGCTGCCAGGCAGGAGGATCCCCCACCAAAAGTATCACTGATCTGTACATGATATTTCCACGAAAATCACAAAACTTCACAATGATCTATTTGTGACCGCAAAATAAAAAAAATATTTTCATGACAATAACTCTTGTAATAGCCTTATAACAAAAAAACACACACACAAAAAAAAAGGAAAAGAAATACCACGAGCATCACCAACAAAAAGCCCACAGCTTGTCCAACTACCTACCATTACCTCCCATTTTCTATCAATTTGCACCCTCTCTATGCAATCAAGGTTTCTAAAGGGTCAATTTTAATTAGTTTGAATAACAAGAAACAATGTTTAGCTGTCCATGCAGTGCAGCACTCTCTGGAACAAACAGGCAGACACTGCAACACATTTCTTGCCTTCTAGGTCAGCATTAACTCTAGTTTTAGCAGTTGTGGCTAAAGGCAACTGCACTGTAATCAAGCATCACAGGGATCGTTTTGCTTTCTCTTTTTCTTTTGTTGTTGTTGTTGTTGTTGTTGTTTTTGCTGCTTCCTTGCAGAATCCTCTATTTTAATATACAAACTCACCCCACTGTGAAGTAAGCCCTTGCAAGGTTGGATAGCCACGAGAATGTTAGTGGCTAGTGGTTAGCTCCATGGGAAAAAAAAAAAAATGAAAAAAGGAAAAAAAAAAAGAGGGGGGGAAGAAAAAGAAAAGCTTTTTTTAAAAAAGGCAAAGCGTCAGGGGTATGCGTAAGCGAAGGGAAAAAGGATGGAAAATTAATAATCCAACAGGCAGGTTCCCTCAGTGTTATTAATCATGCTGCTTCTCACAAGCTAGAGAGGAGCTGAGATTTGCACATGGGAGGGGAATGTACACCATTGGCCAACTAGCTCATTCCTATACATCTCAGCCAATCCTTCTTTTTTTTCATTTTTTCTTCCTTCCCTCCCCCTCCCCCCCGCCTTAAGGTACAAATATATCTGAGAAGCAGTTACAAAACCCTGGAAGATGAAAAATCATGCTCCCAGGCTAGGCAATGCTTGGTCCAGTTAATGCACTATAAACTTTATTTGAGCTGACTTCTCATTTGATCCCCTTGTGACAGGGTCAGTGAACGGCAAGCAATTCCATCCCAAATCATGCCATAATCGAATTGCTGCCTATTTCCCGAACCTATAATGAAAAAGGCAACCGAAATAATGCAGGTAATGTTGGCAGCCTCCCCTTGCTGTCGTACATTATTACTGCCGATTGCTTGCCTCCATTTCCCCTGTACTCTAACAATGAATATATTTCACAGCTCACTTGCTTTACTGTGTGGGTGGTATGGCATAGACACCTACATGATATGAAAGAAAATCTAAAACAATAGGGTTTTGTCTCTGTGCACAGCACCTAACAGGCTGCTGGTAGGAAAGGCAATTTTGTCAAACTGCTACAGGAAAAAACAGAAGACTAGTGAGGCTTAAACAAGACTTTGGGTAAAAACACCGCTAAATTCTTTTTATCTATTTAACGCTGGCTTCATCTGGTGATCTACAGATAAATTCAAGATTTATTGACAGTCCTCAAATAAATTACATTACACAGCTGTTTCTCAAGGATTATTTCAAAGTTGGGGTTTCCTAAACAAAACACTTCAGGGAGAATGTATTTCTTTGCCAATATACACATTCTGTAAGATCCTTATCATTAACAGCCTGAAACATATTCTAAGAATTAACATTAAAACAGGAGAATCTCTACCAATTCACTAAATTATTACAACTACAGGAACAAAATTTGCAATCCCTGCTCTCTCTTATCCCCTTCCCTGTAATGACAACAGGGCACGTATCAGAGAAAAAAGTGCAGGAATTAGGTTACAGGCAGCCTGTTTAGCACTCCTGTCCACTGGCGACCTAGAGCACAGCTGCTTTTTAAAAGCACAAAACAGGACTGTATAAAGCAGACAATAATCACAAGGTAATTACATTTTTCAAATGACATAAATTAACCACAATTCCGAGGAATATTCCCTTTGATCCACCGCTGGATGGCATAAATATGACTATTTATATAACCCTTTCCTTTGAGTCTCACTTTAGAAGAGTTTGAAACGTGAAGCACGGTAAGCAAAGACTTATGTAATGAACCAAAAAAATAGATTTCATAAGGACAAGGCAATATTCCACTGCATTTCCCCCAAAAATGCATACAATGAAAACCCATGTGCCCAACAGACTACAGGAGCATCCTATACAAAAGCTCAGCGCTGACAGCCTTGAACTCTGTTAAAGCCTGGACTCCGACCAGAAGTTCTAACCAGCCCATCGCTCCATACCAAGGCAAACCATAATCCCAATGCAAATATGAAATTTGGCCTATCTTTTGTTCTGACCTATAAAGACATTTCAGGGCAAACAGACCAACTTATTTTATCATAAATCAGCATCAAACATTTGGGTGAAATTATTTATCACCTCATGCACTGACCTAAAGAGGAAAGAAACAATTTAAAAACATCACAGCTGGAACACAATGAGACTTCTGACACAATATTTGAAATTACAGACAGTACATTTCTATTACATTAGCACCTTTGATAATATTTACAAGGCTAAACACTATGGCGTACAACTGTAGATTTAAATGAGCAAAGCTTTAGCACACTGAAGTGACTTTCAAAACACATATTTTAATTTTATCTGGATTATAATTGTTAATGAAAGATGTTTTCATTAATTGGCCAGTACCGTCATTTCATTATCTCAGACAAGAGAAACGGGGACTGTAAGTAGGCACTGTAATTTTAAAGTAATGCAATCCCTCATCTGACTCGAATACAATATGAATATTTCACTATTTGAATGACTCTAATTTTTCACTTACTGCTCAGGCAGAACTGATTCGAGACAGCGTTCCATTTTTTTTAAAAAAGATGCATGGGTTCAAAAGTGCATGCCAACATATGGACATAGAGTAATTTTTTAAAAACTCAGCACTGCAGGCTATGAAGAGCAGATCTTATACAGAAAAAAAAAGATCAATATAAAGAAAAAATTGTTCTAGATGTAATTGAAGTCATACATTTTTACACGACTTCTGCTATACACCCAATTACTGCTATTTATCAAGCAGCAGACAACATTGAACCTGGCAGCATAAAAAACAAATTTTACTAAGTCAGGGGGAAGGAAAAAAAAAAAAAAAAAGAGAAAAAATCATCAGAAAGGGAAGGAAAAAAGATACAAATAATAAATAATTCAATATTCCTGAGGAAAGCTCTTGCAGAAAAGGCCTGACTGATTCAAACATCAGACGTGAGGCTGACAAGAGATATATCGATTTAGACAATTCTATCATTATTATTCCAGCCTGAGTCCTTCAGAAAAGCTGTTCTTTTTGCCCCTGTTTTTATTGCTGTAACTACCAACCTTTTCTCTCATACCTTCCTCTCTTTGAACTTGTATTCATTATGGCTTTAATCTCAGTCCAGCTATAAAACGATAAATAGAAATCCTAGTCTCATTTATTTGAAATGTAAGTTCAGGTTTTTTAAGCTACAATGCTGGGAAATATTTGCTTTATATATATGTGACTTTAATGCTTCCTCAAAATAGGTCAAGTGCTTCTTGAAGTTTCTAATTCTAACAACAGGCCTTCAACTTCAGGACTTAATACACGCAAGACGACAGCACTGTTTACCTCAAATTTAACTTTGCTACATGCAACCCTTTATCAAACTTACCACCGACTGCTTCTAAGTTTACTTCATATGTGTAGGTAAACTATAGCAAATTAACCTGATTTTTTAGTTTGCTTTCCCTACCTAAACAGGAGTATACCACTACAGATGTTCTCAGAAAAACCCCAAAATCCTTGTAGGTCAATGCAAATTCGTAAAATGAAGCTGTATAATTACTGGAAGAAAGCATTCCTCCATTAGGCATCTGCAAGCAGAACTATTTCTTTGCTGTTCAATATGTTAATTACAACCAGATAGGATACGCCACAGAAAATTAACAGTCTTGCAAAGACATCAGAGGTAAACACACAAAACAGGAGCTGCTTAAGGGTCAGGAGAGCAAGTCAATCTCGAAGAAAGATAAAAGAACTGTCATGTATATGATTGCTTATGAAAAAGAAGAGGGCAATCCTGCCTTGTTATCATCAGTTAATTAGGCACTACAGTCAGGCATGCATACACTGCAACATTTGCCATGGTAATCAAATGTATTATTCAAATGTGAAACAAAACAAAAGCAACTGCAACTCTGACAGGGAAGAATACAATCTGCCCACACCAAGGTGCTGAATTAACTTTATCTAAGAGTTAAAAGGGAGCTCAGAAATATGTTATATTAACTTTCTCAAACAGTTTTTAATTCAGACTACAATTCCACTTATAAAGAAAATACTCTTTTCCAAATTTGATTCGCATGCAAGGTGAGGACCTTTGCCAGCAAAGATGAGGGTAATGACAAGCAATTGATAGTGCAGTAAGATCCTCTTATGTCTTTAACATACATATGATAGTGAGACTAAGAAATGCACTCGTGACAAAGCATGCTATCTCACAAGACCAAAAAAATAAAAGGGAAAAGAAAGCAATATACAATACTTTCCCTGTCCTGAGCTATAACTGCAAGCAAAAATAAAAGTAATAACTGCTCTGCAAATTATGCGATGACACTACGTGTTAACTAGGCTTTTCATCTGACTAAAGCTTATACCATGTTACTATACAACCCGTCTTTTTTCAGTTTATACAAAATGAATGCTTTCGGTCTAATTTTTACTTGACTAGACAGAACACATCTAATACTAAGTTCAGTAACAAAAGCAAGATCACATTAGCCAGGGAATGACCGCGAGCTAATGGTTTCCCATTTCTTAACCTCTGCTTCTTTTACATAAGTAAAGATTGGCACAACAAAATCCTGCTGCACTTGGTTCAGTTTAGCCAAGCCGAGTCTCCCTGAAGTGGTGATTCTTTCTATAAAACACATGACTGAGGCAAGGGAGAGCTGGGCACAGCACCTCACCCAAGCTTGCAGAAAGTCCGTGAGCCTAGGAGAGATGAATGCCAAGTAATGGATATTGTTTCTTGTCTCAGCTAGTAAAATGGCAAAGGACCTAGAGAACAGCAGGTGCCATGGGACATAAACACCCTAACATCCCTTCTCCCTACGCACAGGAGGCTCTGAATTACCACCACGTGTTGCTTTTTAAAGGCTCCCTACTCTTCCAAAACAAATGTGACCAAGGAACTGTGATAATTTCCCAGGACTTTCTAATCCCCTACCTCCTCCCTTTCTCACAGCACGGAAGCAAGCCACCAAGGATGTGGTCTCCTCAAACCAGCACCATCACTACTGACTCCGATCTGTCAAGTCACAGTCTGATAAACCTGAAGCAAAAAGCAGACAGTCGGCTGTCTTGTGTTGGGTGGAGCATTCCCTGTAGCTCGACACCTGCTTCTGCAAGACCAGAACGCGATTTATACTTTCTCACGTCCATGTTGCAGAATCTCCTGTGCGGTTCTTTAGGCATTTTTCAACTTCATATTCTCGCATGATAACTATGGCTTTCTCACATTTTGCCAAAACCCAGACAAAACGCAATAAAGAAAAACATCTTTGCTGAGTGTGCAGGTACTGACCAACTTCACTGATTAAATTATTCTACAAATACTAGTAAAAAGAAGTAATAAAAATACAGAATTATGTGGCAGAATATTATCTATTACACTATTATTTTGAAGACAGCTGCCATCAAAAGATATATATCCACAGTGAAAATCAATGCAAACAAAATACATCTAACAAATCTGTATTATTTTTTTAATGTCTCTCTTTTCCAATCCCTCTGTTTCCTGCACAATATTCTCAGTGTTTGACCATCTCAATCAAACACTATAGGAGGAAATAACATGATACAGCAGTCTCTCTTCTGATCAAATTAGTCTAACATAGATCAATATGAAACCTTAGTGCACCTGCAATCTCAGAGTCTTCAGTGTCCAGGCATACAGTAATCTGTGAGAAAGAAGTAATATCTGTCTCTTTGGCACGGAGATTTTCTTTTAGTCAGTCTGTCACTTCCCATTTCAGTTAACAAAATGCTGAATGTGGCTCATCTTTGGACAAATATTACAGTTCTATAGAGTACAAAATGGGAGGAACTGTTTCAGAGCAAAGATTTAATACAAAAACAGATCTGCAAGAAATTCCACAAACTTCAGAAGACACAGCTACATAAAAGCATAACGCTATGTATACACCTTACTTTTCCATAATCCTTTCAGAAATCCCTAAAATTTATTTTGTAAGAAAAAGCAATACTACTACTACTACTAAAAAACATATAAATAACACAAACGAAACAAATTAACTCAGGGCAATCCAACATTCTGGCCTTGCAAACAGACCTTGTTTTCCCTTCTAATCAATGCAAATGTTTACAGTGATCACAGATAGAAGAGCTAACTACTAAATTAGTTAAACATTCATCTTGCTAATACAAACAAGTATGTTTTCATAATCTAGGAATACGAGTATCTTGTGGTCAATACACGAAACATCTCAATTGATGGGTTTTATGGGTTCAGACCAAAAAGACAGCATTCTGCAAAATTAAGTCTATTTATTCCTTTTTACATTTTACTGCATTTACAACTGTCAAACTTACTTAGCCAGAATGCAAAGTGAGAATGAAGCAATTATTAACCATCTGAGATTCACAGTTCACTGTGTTTATTCCCAGTTTGCATCTGCACTGTCTACTGTTTCAGAGCTTCTCACTGAAGCCTCTGGGACCTTTGTCAAGGATTAATAACAATACTCATCCTATAAAAGTCCATACAGCTAATTTGATATGCAGAGGAATGGCTACATATGGAAAATCAGCAGCATCCCTGTGACACTAGAATTGTTTAAATACATGAAATTAACCAAAAATGTTTTTCCTTTCTTCCCTGGCCAAAAAAACTTTAAAAAAAGAAAACAAAGCACTCTCACTTTTCATGCCATAAGACAGCTACATCTTGTACGTCACATACTAAGACTTCTCAGACACTGTTTTGCATCCATCCAAACCTCTTCTTACTTCTGCTGCTATGTGGAAACACCTAAAGCACCGAGGACACATAATTCTCACCATTTAAACAAAATCATCCATCTCTCTCTGATTATAATTTAGTTCTTTCAGAGCTTTCAGCCTTACTTTACTTTGCAGGTTCTGAGATAGGACTGGCATGTAGCACATCCTGCTCTCCGGTTGAGTTAGAGAAGCTCTACCCTTCACTTGGGCTCCAAAGAGAAACAGGATTCCCCCAGTCTGGATGCAGGACTATCCATCAGATACATCTTGTTTTTATTTTGAGGACAGGCAATGACCTCTGGTTTTCTGTAGTTGCTTATCAGATAAAACCCGAACAAAGCCTGTCTCTTAATGGAATGCGACGTGAAATTAATTGAAAGACAAATATTAAATTTAAATACATTACTTCTCCACAAAAGTAATTCTTACACCTAGTAATTTCAAAGAAGAGATGACAAGCTTAATTTTTTTCCATAAATAAAAGAGTTTAGTATACCTTTTTTCTCAGGTATTTAAAATATTTAACATAAAAAAACCACAAATCAGCTATTCACTACCCTAGCTTTCCAATCATTTTTTTTAAAACCTGAACATGAAATTTTAAGAGCAATGTACAAAAATACTTCTATCTTCAGTAACTCTCACCTTAGAGAGATTTCCATTTGAAACACTTTTTAGTAGTAACAGGACAAACTTTGCAAATCATCTTATCCCCACACAAGAGAGAAAACGTGCCTCAGGTAATAGAACTCATTGACAGCATATACAAACATTTACAAATAAAGTTGGGCTTCCATCTCGGCATAATTCACAAATGTCAATTAAATCTCTCCAGAAGATCTTCAAAGTATAAAGCCAGAATTTTTAGACTACATGGCACTTTATAAGTTCAAATAGCGCACATCTTCTTTCAAGTTCCCAAAGTTGTAATATTTCTTACCGAGGCACAACATAAAAACTGATTTTCAAGAATAAGGGTCAACATGGCACCACAGCGTTATTACAAGGAACTCAATTTAATATTTCAGCCTCTTAATTTTAAGATATTGCAGTTTTATCCATTTTTTCCACACTTTAATTTGTCTGATTATTAGGCAAATACCATATCAAAGCAGTGAGACTGAAGAGAAATTTCACACTCTTGAACTTCAGTAAGGAATGCCCAACAGCAAGAAAGTGAATACAATACAATCTTGAATTTCTGAGCAGGTAGGTGGTGCTTAGAAAAACACAGATGTCTGGGACAACGAAGTGCATTATGAGAGGCTTTTATTTCACATGACTATTATTTCCTGATTATAATAGTGTCACATGATTTTTTTTTTTTCCTACATCAGCAGGAAATAACAACACTTTGGGATTTTAACAGTCTCTCTGAACGTGTAAAATAAATTAAACACATAGTATTCTGCATTATCTTTCAATGGGATTGTGCTCTGAACGGATATGGATATGATTATAGTATTAGCTTTTCCTCTTTTGCATTTAGAACATTCTTCCTCTGCTCACACTGTTAGAATAAAGAAGAAAAAAAAAAGCATCCTCGATCTACTAAAATAAATACTTCTGTTATATTCTGTTGCTTCAACAATGAATAAAGCAACCATGCAGGTTTATAATATCAATTCACAGGGCTCTTTCTGCTTCAGTGAACTGTTACTGAAAGGTTCAGAACAAAGCTACAGGCAGATCGGACAAAGCTGCTGTAACAGGATTTACATTATACTCCAACTGATAAGACCACATCAGAGGACTGCTCAATCTTCAGTACCTTTGATTAGAACAGCACAAGGACTGCGAGTATTTTGGCTCTGAGCACCTGATCACAGCATCTGTATTACACCTACTAGCTTAAATGTTGATCTAATCTTACATCAGTGGAATAATTTACGTTTCCTCTTTCTTCTTTCCTCCCTCTCCTTCAAATACATTGGGATGGCGATAAAATGGCAACCCAGGAAAGCCACTGTAACGTTGAGCTATCTATTATACACATATAGTGATGAGAGAAACAAAGTGAACATGCTAACATTTTTTGAGCTCTAAAGTAATAGGGATATTCTATATTCAAAGAATCAGTCGACAGTTTTTGGTGGAAGGAGAGAGACAACAAGGAAGATCATATCCCAAGGGAAGGCAAACATAATACTCAATAATTAATTAATTAAATGCTGCCAGGTGAAGTAACTGCAATGGATTTCTTACAAGCACGGAGTTTCTTTGTGCAGACCTAGCTACAGTCACATTTCTGAATATGTTTCTGCTTACAGTAACGGCTACATTTCAATTTTTTCCTTCCTTTTCCCTTAACCACATTTACCTTTGCAATCCATACTGATTATGTCGGACTACCCCAAAGACTCTTTTTGTTTCATTTTTGCTGTTGAACATTTAATAAACATTTAAATATAAACCATTTGTACACAACAAAAAACTCAAAGCTTCAATTAAGTAAAGCACAAAAGAAAACAATACAGCATTTATAGAACGTAATGCTACCAATTCTAGTGATTTGTGATTACCTGCTATGAGGCTAATCCCTTAAAGTTCCTTGCCCAATGCAATAGCTAATAGTTTTTTTTGCATCACCAACACTAGCAGATGCTGATCATACCTTTTTGGCAACCGATACCGCATTGTCCACGATCCAGCGTTTTTGACTTAAACCACACCAATACTCGAGCAACAGTTCAAAAATAAGTATAGCAATTAAAATGCACATTGCTTTTTATGTCCTAAGCACAATGGCTGAACTCACCAGGGAGGCAGGATAGAAACTGCTCTGCGCCAAGTCTCTGAACTGATTCCTGCTGCTACGAGTGCTGTTTGCCTGAGCATTTTGCACTGCACTGTTGTGAGCAGTCACAAGTTTGGGGCTCTTATTACTGCAAGCAAACCTTGGCTTTTGGAAGCACATTTTTTCTTCCCAGAATGAGACAAAACCTGAAACAGAACTGGCTTGTTATAGGCAAAACCCCTGACTCAGCAAGGAGAAAAAAAAAAAAACGCAAACAAAAAGAAAGGAACATCTTCACCAAAGTTAGTAGGAATAAAGTGTCTATAGCAACTTTACTTATTGGAATGAAAAAGCCCACACCACCAAATACACTAAACTTTAATAATCTGAACATGTCACCAAAAAAAAAAAATAATAATAAAAAAAATAACATCGCTCAAAATTAAGACCGCAACATAGTGGAATACTTAAAAAAGTTATGTAACTACTTGTTAAAACAGTGTATTATTCACCTATAGCCTGTGAATTAATATATTTGTGTCATAAGTAAAAGTGCATTTTTAAGGATGTGATACCCGTAAGCGATGTCACTCTGCACCAAATTGTTTGACTCCTAGTGCTGAGTTACAAAGAAAAGAGGTATGCTCTTAAACGCGTAGGGAAGATGCTCCTGCTTCTGACAAGGTTTTAATGGCCATATTCATGAAAGCGCGTACCAATGTTCTAAAGCAACTTCCACTTAAGCTGTAAACTTCGCTTTGGCTGTATGTTCTTTGGCAGCACCTGGTGGAATTTGGATAAAACTACAATAATAACGTAAAAGAAAAGTTACTACAACTCCAGTACTTGTATAAACACTTCTGATGAAGTTACTTCTGAAACTATTCACATGAACTTCAAGTTAATATGAAAACAGATCATTTCTTGTACTTTACAAAACGTCACCGAGTATTTTTGTAAGGTCAAACACCATATTACAATAACTACAATATCTAGCTTTAGCCTTGCTATTAGTAGTCAGCCTGTTTTGCGCTATTCTGGTGAAAAAAGAACAGTAAGTAAAATCAAAAAACACTATCCATTTATTACAACCTGGAGGAAAGACAAGGTTTCATATATACAATAAATTAACTGTCACTCACAGCAACAGATCAAGTAAAGTGACATCTCTAAACAAAGAAATACAATGAAATAACACACGTTTTAAAAGACATTTTAGAGAAAGAATCTGACCACGTTTTGTACTTGCCTCTGTCAATGACTGGTAAAACCTTTTCAATTTAGTCATTAGCAGAGAGCAATTGTTCAAACTAAACAGAGAACTAATAGGTAATGAGATACTATCTGCTTGTGGTGCAGAGCCTCTAAAATTACAATATTCTATCAAAAAAGTATTCATGTGGGGGGGAAGGGGACTTTCCTCAAAGTAATAATATAGGAAGTATTAGCATAATATGAGCCAGTGGCTGTCAAATTAGTCTCGTTTGAAATATTGTAATTAACAGAAGGGAGCCCAGTGTACTTATCACAGTTAGCCACTTGTATTCAAATCATGCTGAAGAGTTTTGAAGCCCAGAAACATCTTCCCCCCACGTTGTCTCCCCCCACTACCAAAGCACTAAAAAACAGCAGCATTTTGCTCCAATGATCACCTTTATAAACCATTTGTGACTTGATTTATTTTATCTTTATATAGTCTTGGAATAAATTAATGAAGAAAATTACTAATATAGGTACGATCATTTTTTACAGAAGACTTTCAACTTGCTAAAATTTACCTTAAAACAAAACACAATGTAAACATGTAACTGTACTGAAGACCAATATTATTGTACCAAACAATTTTGGACTTTTGACTTTAAAAACGCATTGTTCCCTTCGTAATTTGGCTTTGAGACATCAAACATTTTTGTCCAACGGTGTTCAGAAATACAGCATGAGATTACTTCACAACCACATGTTCTGAAATACCTTGCAGACCATCGCTCATCATTCCAGACTCTCTTCGATATATTCATTTTACAAACAGGTAATACTGTATGCTGAAACCTAATACAAGATGTGAGATGTATATCAATAGCTTACTAAACTATTACCCCGACACAGAATTTTCTGGCAAGCACAGACATAATACTATACATTTAAAATTAGGATCTAAACTCTAAATAACAGGACCACTTATATTTCCTCCAGTGCCTTTCACCTCAGCACGATAAAGCACTTTACAGACATTAAGAAACTGATCCTCACAAAACCTGAGAGGTCTGATGAAGGGTAATGTGTATCACTTAACCCACCACTTTAATGTCACCACCTTTCAGGTGAAGCAAAGACACACCAGGACATCCTACAACTGCTTTTGACAGAAAATGAAGGGAAAAACCTGCATCCTGTTAAAAAAAAAAATAAAAAAAAAATTTAAGTTACACCTTTAGTGTCACGGTGTTTGACTGTGATGTCTCATAACCAAAAGCAGATGCGACTTCGGCATCCTTTCATTACTAAGAACCTCTGATAAACTTTTTTGCATGTTTCCTATTCTGTCGGAAAGTTTGCAAAGCTATTGCTAACATTAGACACACTAATGAATCCAGACAAGACCAGTCTATGTTCAGATTTGTGAGCTGGTTCTATGTGTCTCTTTAAAATCAAGACTGCACAGGCTCACAATCCATATTGAGGATACAGTCCAGCCTGCATCATGACTGCACATTTCCACAGGCTTCCGGTACTAGATGCCCCGTTATATTCTGTAACTCAGACTCTCACAAATCTGAGGTAAATACATTTTTCAATGAACAGTTTTAGGCTTTTTTGTTCTCAGTTCAACTACCTTAAGAAAAGGCTTTTTTTTTTTTTTTTTTTTAAATTTTTCAGTGGCGTTATGACCTCTTTTTCTTCTAATAAAGAAGATTGGTCTAGATCTTGCATATCTTTCGTTTACTTTAGATCCACTGTCAGGGAAAAGGGAGAAAGGTAGTAGACAAAAGGTCCAGTAACTGGAGTTCAAGATCCAATTTCTTTAAATGCATTTACTTGAAGGCTCTAAAAGCTATGTTATAGTTTAATCTTCCCCAAACCATTCAGTTTCTGCTAGATTTAGCACTTTCGTCCCTTTGTATTCACAGACTTCACATAGCTTCTCCCAGGCTGGCAGGCCAACATATTAGAAATAAAATGCAATTCTGGTATCTGACACTTCAATTTAGCTTCTTCAGTAGCAAAGATCATCAACTGCACTGCTTTCTCCCATGACAGAAGATCACCTAAATATCACTTAACTGATGTGAGCTCTGTTGGTAATGCATACACTGTCTCCCCACTACATTACCACCATGCTGCCTAGAACAAAAATCAATTTTTAATTGACTGGATTATTTGAGGAATGTGGCCCATCCACTGTGCAGATGATAGATTCTCCTAGTTTTCGTGTCAGCAAAGACTGTAAAATTTCAAGCATCTTCAATACAGTAATTTAAGGATTTATCCAGAAGCCATATAAACAGAACAAAAAAAATCACATTTTTTTTTCAGAGCTACTCCTCCATTATTCACTTTCCTGTCTAGAAAAGTTAGGTCTCTAAGCCACAGTACAAATGAAAAATTAAAAAATACTCACATAGGAAGGACAATGAGGTTTTCATGGAAATTAAAATTACACAAAAGATGCAAATGGATAAGGAACACAGGGGACTACAGTGGACTTGCAAAGTTCATTTTAAGTTTGCCACCAAAATTATACCAGTGGATTATACTGCAGAGTATCAAATCCTTAAGACCCAAGAACAATCTGCAATACCTGGCCCCAGCAGTAACCAAAGTATGATTTCTCAGCTAAGTATAATTACGGTTTTCCTCGGTTATCATTTCTGCCTTGAGATGTAAGCCCGAGCAGTTAAGGCAAAGGGTTGACACTAAAAAGAAACATTATACAAATGAAAATATGGAGGTGAGTGGGTATAGAACACTTTATTAGTAACCGTTGCAGTAAGCAATTTTATAAAACGCAGTGTAATTTGTATTTTGTACAGAGATTATAGAAGTTTCTATTTCTTCAAGCAGCTGTCTGACAGGTTAGGTGTATAATTTTACTAACTTTTATCTCTCCCTTTCTTACTGCTCAAACAAAAGACAACTGCACTGATGTACTAAACAGAAAACTTTAGCCTTGCACTGCAACCCTTTCCAGCATACTCAAGTGCCAAACCGTGCACTGTACTCGTATTAGTTTTAATTGACTTCATTCTGATCGATGTCAAAAATCAGTACAGTTCTAGCAATCACAAATTTAAGATACTGTTTTCTTGCCAGTAAAGGTATCTATGAAGATACATTTGGCTGCTTAAGTTTCTGAGTCTCATTTCACAAAGGTCCAAAAAACGTATTGTTCTTTAACCACGTGCGTTAGAGCTTGACTAAGAGGCCCGCGGGATGTTATTTTTTCACATTCTCTGTGTACCACTATGAAAGTACCGACATTACTGGCATTTTATAGTAACCTTACATAGTAATGATCTAATTGTAAGACTACCGTGCTGCTGCCCCTCCCAGCCCAGGTCAGCAGGTTCTGCAAAGCAAGCTGGCCGCGGCACTACTGCTGCCGTTCCAGCACTGCTGCCAGCTTCTGCCAGTTTAAAGAGCTTGGCAAAAGCATGCATCCTCCTCAGAGGCTTCCTGACTTGTCCCCTTAGGCTGCTCCAATTCTCCTATTGCTGCTACCGGAGCCGTACATTGTTGGATTACCTGCAATATGAATCTCAGCAAATGAGGTATAGTCATATTTCTACCCCATAAACTAGACCACATGGCTCAGAGGGGGGTTGTGCTGGCCTTATGAAAGCTGGGAGAAGACAGAAATACCTGATCTTGCATAAAGTTAGAGTGACACGGCAAGAGAACACCTGATTTGGGTTAGACCTGTCAGTACAAAGAGAGCCTGTCAAAATTTCCATCAGATCAGCACCTTGTACCCTGTTAGCATGGAATTTCTGATGCAGTACTAAAAATCCTAAAAGCCAGACTTCCTGGATCATCAAACCATACCCCATATATTTGCTGTCAAAAGTCACAGATTCTGGAACTTGATATTCACAGAAAACTCTTCTCCTTCACTTTAACAACAAACATAAATTTTGGGGTTTTTTTTCCGAGTTCTATCCACTTTCAAGCTGCTCCATGAGCTCCAAAGGCTGAAAAGAACAAAGAAAATATTTCAACTGGTGTTTTTTTGGTTTTATTTCCTGGTGAATCATGGCAGTAACATACCCAAAGCTTAACCAGGTGTCAGATAAAAACAAGCCACCTTTAGACATGCAAACCAATCCAGCTGTCTGAATATTGCAGTAACTATCAATCATTATTCCAAAAGAAGTATGTATTTAAAAAACTAAATTATGCTTTCAAACAAGATAAAAGTATAATTAAAACTACTTTAGAATACCAGTTAGAAATTAGAGTAGGCCCTTTCTCCCTATGTTTCAGAATCAGGAACATGTTTATGGTCCAGGTTGAAACGTATATTTCACATGGTACTAACATCCATTTCTAAAACACTTCTGTCTTAATCCAAATACCACTGAACTGCTACAGCCCTAAAAGCATGCTGGATACAATGACTACAGGATCAGGAATACATCGGATCAATCTAGGACGCTGCAAATTTCTACTACTGTCTTTTAAATACATTCAAAAAAGCGTTCTGTGACTACAGATATACTGTTTAATATGAAGTAATCCAGCAAGGAATCTTTTTAATCTATGGAGTTGATACTGAGTTGGAATTTCTGTTCGCCAGTTTGCATGAAGGTCAAGGACAAGGCTTGTAGCCTGGGGTAGGTATACCATACCGGCTTTCGTAATGTTTTGTCAAGAATCAATTCACTTAGTAACTGCCAAAACAGAGGCCATTGAAATCTACAGTTTCTACAGCCTTTGCTCACAGAAAAACAGTTTTCGTCTCACTGCTAGGCAGTGAGGGAATTCTCAAATATTTTCTAGATGTCTGCGCATTTGCCGTGTCATCCTGCTTACATCCCCCTAACTTCAGAAGCTCAAGGTTTCAGTTCAGCCTACACAAACTGAGCCTCCAAGCCTCCAAGAGTAAAGAACTACAGAGATACTAATACATATGTATTTATTATCTTTTTGTCAATATAAAACTTCAAAATATAACAATAATTGAAGTCCTAAATACTTGAATTACCTAAAGTATTTCAAGTAATTAACTTGCGATTTACTGGCTTCTTAGCAATAGCTCTATTAACTCACCCACCCGGTAGGCCCTTCCTTACTGGTATATGACTCTGAAAACAAGCCGGTTGAGAAAGTGATTTATAAAATCAAGAAACATCAACTTGCTCCACTAATATGAAGGACCGGACTCGATCCCTAATGCAAATACACCTTGAAGTTGCTGTTTCATTAACGTTTTGGACTTGTATACCACAGTTCAGCTTTGACAAGTGTGGTCTTACAGGCTACAGCACTTAAAAGTCAATCCATGCATTTTAGAAGATTACAGTCAAGCTCTTGTTCATCTGCTGATCATAATAATTGAAAAAATGTGCATTTTTTTTTTCTCTTAATGAGACAAAATTTAGCTCATGTATAACTGTGACTGAGAGTACCCTGGGGATGAGTCCACAATGCACAAGCTCCCAATCTTATTTTAATAAAACCAGCGATAATATGCTACTCTTACACAGTGCATTTTCTCTATTAACGCTATGTTACAAATAAAGGAAAAGAAAAAAAGGATTGGCTGAAATCAACATTTTCAAATATTGCTTAAATTGGTGCGGATTGATGGGTTTTTCTGAAGGAGGCATCATCTCTTAAAATGAAGCCTCTGTGTCTAAAATCTGGCACCCAGCTGCTGAGACATCTAAGAAAACAAACTTCTCCAAAGGTAAGGGAAACATAGCAAAGCTCATACTAAAAGCCACAAATCCTGATATTTTGGTCTTCTAATAGTTTACCTTCGGACTTCTCATTTTCCTATGCAACTTTAGCAACTGTACATGAACTCTGACTTAGCACTATTTTCAGATTAGAAAGCAGCCACAATAAAACTAGGCTGAATTTGGTTTGATGCAGTATTTGGAGTTAAACAGTAGCCTATAGGTTCCTGCTGTTCCAGGTCACTACAGTGAAACTAGGACTGAACAAGGAGCACGCCAGCATACAGCAAATTGATATTCTTAAAATGCAAATTCTTAATTTTAAAATCAAGTTTATATCCTTTTATAGTTGGGGGAGTGTGCATATAAAGCACCTCTGTAAAATACTGGTACTCTTTACGGCTAACAACATAACCTAAGATGGTAAAATAAAGTATCACTGAACCTTAATACTTTCCCCCTCAGATGAGCACAACTACCCCAAATGAAGAAAAGACAGCTTCGTTAATTTCAGTATTAGCCAATAATCAACAAAACTCACTACTGTTGTACTTATTCCCATAAAATCAAGCAGGTTATACTGGTGGGCCAATGTAATGAAATGAAAAAAATGTCTGTTTCAGAGAGAAGGAAAACACAGCTGCAGATCGGAGATGATTTGTCCATCATTGAACAGTCCATCCAGTGAGTGACAGCAGTATTTAAACATTTTGTCTTTGTTAAAATACAACTAGCAGACTTCAGGACTTTTTGCTGTTATCTATGTAGGATTTCACCCCAAAAGGTGTCTGTGATTTCCTATCTACTGAAAGCCATAAATAAATTACCCTTGTTTTGGTCAACTGTCTTCTAATTTACTCGTTTCTGCTTAATTCTTTCTAAAGCATCTTATTTTGACTCTCTTGCAGATTACAGGATACACTGCAAAGCCGGCTCCCTTTTAGTGTTTCAAAATCCTAGATGTTGCACAGAGAAAATTTTGAAGATATCTGTATCGGCGGTTAAGAGAATCTTCTGTGCAATTTTTCACCTGCACATCTTTGTTCTTCGTTTTAAACTTATTTCTGTTTTACAGTTTTGTAAAATGGTACTTCAAACAAGTAATGATGGCAAACATTATCTGCCTCTGGCTACTTGCAGGCTGTACTCTGGCTTTTTAGCTCACACACGCAGATTCCTTCAACCGATTTTAGTTACTTGTTTTTTAATTGTTTCTGATAGCAAGTTTATGTCCATCCTTGGTTTACAGAGCTGTAATTCCTTCATCACATCCCAAATATGTTTTTCTTTAGCTGCAGTCCCTAACAGAACACAGCTCCTCTCCTCCCATCATCTCACAGCTTTACACTATAAACCCTTACAAATTTAATTTAGGTATATATGCTGGTAAAAATATTTAGTATAACTCAGACATTTATTCTTCTCTGTTTCCAACATTCATTTAATAATGCTAGTCTATTAATCTGATGAATGCCAAGTACAGGACAATGTGCAGATACCTAATTTTACCCAGGGGGAAACAAAACAATTTCCAAAAAGCCATCACTTACTACAGCTCTCTCTTGATATTTCAGAAATGCATTTGTCCCTTGGATATATTCAGAAAGCATTCTAAAAGTCTACAAATGCCTCTTTTTAATAACAGTACCACATAATTCGTCAGTGCTACACAGAGATGAAAAAGTGCAAATGTTTTATCTATCCCCAAAACAAAGGTAATAAGCCTTCGTCTTTGCTTTTTTTGTGAGTGCTTTAAGCATTTACCTTAATGAGCTTTGTTTCTTTGTACCCCTGGAGATTAGTATTCTGCCCAACAAAACAATTTATTGCCCAAAATGTTACTACTGCTGATAAAACCTTAGCTTCTCCAATACTTCTGGCTTGACAGCTAATACCCTAATGTTTCATTTACAGCTGAACAAAGCAGCTTATCTCTACTAAAAGAGGAATTAGTTAGTAGTAAGAAATAATTTCAATCATCTGTTCTGCTTCCAAAGTAAAGTGATGACTTGTGCATTCCTGCTTCTATCTGATGACAGGTATGTTGCAGTTCTCGGAATACAGAACAGGTCTGTCACATAAGCTTTGTAATTCGTACAATGCAACTACATGGATTAGGGAAGAGTCAGGTCTTCGCTGTCAAAAAAATCTGCAATCAGCAGTGTGTGGCAGTCAGCACTTTTACTTTACAGATAGGGCATGGACTCAAGGGGAAAAAAAAATCAGTTCTGATCAATAAGTACCTTCATTTTGCACCTGCAACCCTTTGGAATATTCCAACAAGTGTATGTATATATGAAAATGCCTATTAATAACAGGATAGGTTTTGTTGGCAAAAATCATAATTTAAGGCATGTGCTTTGCAAAAATGGCTTTGATTATCACTTTACTATGTAACTATCTAATTATTTATAACTCCAGGAATGAAAATCTACTAGGATTTTACCGACATACCGAATCAGTTGTGGAATTCCTATCTAGCACAGTTGATATATACTTGGAAATCCCTATGGCAAAGGACAAAGACTGATTTTTGCTTGGTGAATGAATGACCTTCTTAACCCAACATCATTTTTTTCATGTTCTTACAGAATAAGGTCACCTGGATACTTCAGTGAAAGCAGCATAACATTTGCCCCCACTGTATTTTCCTTGCACGTTTTCTCTAAGTAGTAATTTATTTTGCACTAAGTTTAAAAGAATTACAGGAGTAACTAAAACTGTAGTGCCAATCTTGATATTTGGTTCTTTAATTGGCCACCACAATTTATGAGAGCACAGGAATTTATAGCTAATACTTTTAAAATTCAGATTCAGTTTCTTCAGAAAAAAAATGAAATTATGGATTTCAGGTGGTACTGGTAAAAAAAAGCTGCGAGTGAAGGTGAAAGATGCATTAGATTAAAATACTAATACCAAAACATAAACCAAAATAAAAACAATCCTTCAGAATTAACTGGAAAGATATTACATGACAATCTGATGTTAATTTCAACTGGTGCGTATATATTTTCCATGTAGTCAGCAATATATACCCCTGACTTCATTCGGCATGATATTCTAAGACACAGCGACAACATTACACGTACCTTCTGATCTTGTGTTAGCCCTGCAAAATTTCCATAAGTGTAAGTAAATGAGTTAGGGAAAACATGGCAATGGTTTTAAGCATCTCGCAGTAAAACAAATCTTCCATGATTACAGCATGGTGGCTTTGGTCTCTACCTTTTCAGAAATTTCAAAAAACTAGTGTGTCCAGTGGCAAGAGGTTTGTCAGAAGTTAAATGGACATCACCACTGATTGCAAAGTTCTACTTTTTCCTCTTTTTAGGTAATGGAAATTATAATTTATCTACTTGATAGCAAACCTTTACTTCAGCCTGATAGAGTGCTCAGAAAATACACATTTGATTTCTTCTTACGCAATAACGCTAAGTTAACTAGGTATGAGAAAGAGGCACTGTCATTTTGCAATCCCACTATATAATCCTTCATTCAGAACTTTCCCTCTGTTATGTCTTAATGGAGTTCCAATGGATTTGAAATCAATTGTGCGTTTCTTTCTCAGATTCTTCTTAATCCTGTCTCACATCCTTACTTTTCAATCACAACTACAAGTCATAAATAAGTTTAAAAATTAAGTTATAATATACAGTACAGTTGTACTAATACCACAAAGGCGTCCAATACTCATCATCTGTTGTACAATATCAAACTTGATCCTTCTGCAACGTGCATTTCCCTGACCACTTTACCTGCAGTTATATGCTCTCTCCCAGCTCCCAAGAGATGCTGGACCACCTTAGCATTTTTCATACTCCTCTTCGCCCAGGAACCTGATCCAGCTTTATATGGCCAAAAGGTCAGTTTGTTCCTCTGTTGAGAGGTTACTTTATTCTACTTCCGTAGGTCTCACACTGGTTTTAAAAAGACTGAATTGGCCAAGCAGCCTTTTTTACCGAGGGATGTATATATCAAAGAAAACTGCGATATTAGAGAGGATAATACTACACACTGATTTACCCCAAAAGTCATTTACTAAGACCTGAATTTATACTTTAACTGAGCTTAACAATGAAAATCTTAAAGGCTCACTTGGCTGCTACACCACATGGCAAATTCTGCGTGACTGCCCTAGGGAAAGTCAAGATTAATCAAAAGGTTGTGATCAACAACCTTTGATCACAACAACCTTATTCAGTTAAATGCTAAATTCAGCTAAATTCAGTTAAATACTGGTAAGATCCAGAAACATGGATTATTTCACTTATCCCGAGATTATAACTGCCTCTAAGATCCAAATACATTCTGCAAAAGGAACACCTACACACAACAGTTCAAAAGACAACACTAAAAGAATGCGATAGGCAGAGTGTTTCCTGCAGAAATAACGTAGTTGGACTAATCAGCTGCAGGAAGTCGTTAAACGAGCAAAACAGTCAAGATTTAATTTCTTGTCCAAGATGGTATATTCTACTAGTATGTAACATTCAGCTAAGATAACCCCCAGCACAGACCAATCTGCCTGTTACTAATTCCATTACATCTTTTTGGGTTTATAATCTTTCCTTACTACCTATGCTTTCACAGTTCCACAGTTTTGTGATATCATCCATAGAAATTTATTGGAGTTTTAAAATTAATTTTGCTTTTTAAATTAATTACATTTTTCAAGTGGTTGAAATGAGCTTACACCACAGAATCACCCAAAATATCAGCACATTTCCTTAATTTGAAGAGGCCAGAAAAAGAGCAAATATTAATTCCTGCATATTCTCCTACCTGTATTTGAACCTTTTGATTGTATGCCTACATATGTATCAATACATGCACACACGCAAATGGCTCGTCACCTCACTTTGATAACAAGCATACATCTAGGTATAATAATGAAAAGTTGATAGAATGCTTTCTGTTCATACGAATCAAAGTATACACTGGTAGTATATTAAGGAACTTGGGTGACAGTTTAAAATGCTTATTTAGTCGATTGTTTAACATAAATGTTCAAAAAGGCAAGGCAGGAAAATATAATGATTATTTAAGGGTGCCATGAAAGGTTTAAATCTGATAAAATAGGTGGAATAAAAATAATTCTACCTATCCTGAAAAGGAAAGGACAATTTTCCTTTAGATTTAGTGATGATTCTCAGTAAAAATATAAAGAGAATATATAAGGTGGTGTAAGCTAATGCAGCTAGAACAACAACTATACACTGGACAGCTATGTGTAAAGTGAAATTGGGAGAGGATCTGGCATATAAGATAACTTGACGTACCCTGAAAATAATACTCAAGAGGATATGAATATATATTTACACAAGCCTAAGTCCTGGAGTACTTACTCACTAGAACCTTATTTAAAACCATGAAAAGACTTCTGTGAAGGAATATTATCAGATCTCGTCTCACAGAATCTTGAAGATCACGTAGAGTGAAGCTGGATTTTATCCTAATTTATGTCTCACGACAGGAATGACAATATCTACATACACAGAACCATAAGAGTTCTCTTTGGCCTGGAGTTGTTCAATTTTTAGCACAGGTAGTTGCTGTCATTAATCTTTGAAAACAGTATTCATTTAACGACGCGTGCATTAGAAGTGTGAACACACAGCTGTACAAGATTTAACTCAACTGACAAAAGGAGAATTGAGGCATCCCTTCACTGAAATTTTAACTCTGAAATTAAGTTTTGCACAAAATAGGTGTTCTTGAAAAGCAAATTACAAGTAGGATTTTACAAGTGAAAAATTTAAATTAAGTAGTTGATTCCGCAAACATCAGAACTGTCTTCAGCCACAGCGTAGTCACTACAGTTGACAGTATAGTTTCAGAACAAATAATTGTTTCTTTCTCTGCACTATTAGTAATTTTAAAAATATACGAATTTGACAGCAGGCACAGGAAGATGTGGAAACAATCCATTTGCTGCACACTGTGTCAGTTCATTTGTCCATAAATGCTTAAGAAAATGGAAAAATAGTAAGCATGTGGGCTGTATGCATTCACTGTGGTCACTTCTGTTACTTTTTTCCACCTCATCACACATTGTGTGAGCTGCATTTCCAATTAACCTCCCCCAGAAATAAGGTAACTTGACACAGTCTACACTTCATTTTCTTTTATACCAAAACAAACCGTAATTCCTTTACCGCATAATAAGATGGGCTATTTAAATTTCTACAGAACCCCAGAACTTACAATCAGCATCATAGAACAGACTGGCGTGGCCCTGAAGACTCTAAGCAGCCAAAGAGACTCTCCATGGAAGCAACTGGTTGTCCAAACTTGAGAAATTTCAAAGTACAAATTTTCTGTGGTTTCCATGTATAAAAGACAAGGTTTAGGAAAAGTAGCACTATCATCAGATATAGTAGTAACATGTGTGAATTACTGAATGTGGATAAGAAAACACAGATTTTCTATTATTCACGGACAAATTTAGCAGGTTAATCCTATCAACTGCGGGGATTTTGGCAGTTAAAAAAAGCCAGAGCATCTGTGACTTCGACTTTTCTTGGGGGAAAAAAGCAGAACTGGAAGATAACTCCTGAGTCAGTGACTCCAGTCACTTGCCAGGAGCCACACGATGTAATTTTTCTTAAGAAACTGAAGCAGCTCTGTCTTAAAACTTAGTAACTGTTTGACTTCCCCCAGCCCATGCTCAAACTGGAATCCTGTTTCAGAAACTCCCTGATGTGACTACTTGAAGGTTCTTTTATATCTCTCCGCAAATTATTATGGACAGCATATACCTATTTACCTCCGTGCCTTTTAGCTTGAAATGCTGTCCCTATCCCCGTGGCTTACTTCAAAGTAATCACAGAGAGTAACGATATTCTCTTCTCAGACCTTTTCTTTGCCTGACTGAACACGCCTGCCTCTTTTCTAATATGATCATTTCTCCATTCCCCTCCATCCTACCAGCTCTTACCTGAACCTCTTCCACCTTGTGTCCACCTGTCACAATCCAACTGCACCATCCAGTTAACTGAAGATACTATATGTACTTACGAGTCTTGTATATGCCATTAGACTTTGAACGAATGGTCTACTTGAGTTTGGGATGCATAATTCGTAATACTAGCTTTGATGTTTTGGAGCTATTATAGTGTTTAACGATAACACCTCAGCTGCAAACGTCTTGAATACAGGTACCGCGGGGTCAAGCACAACAACACTAGGCCAATAGTCTAGATTTGAAATTAGGCTCTATGGCCTGTTCACGCAAAACCAGCAGGTTTTAAATGTACAAATTTGTAACACATTAGTTTTATCAGTATGCTCAGCCTTTGTTTTCAATATTTGAAGTATTATACTTCAATTTTAGAATTTTAAGTATTATGTTAGTAACAAGAAATAAACATCTATCATTTTAATAACAGGTTCTATGATTATAGTATGTTAAGACTGCTCAAACAGTTGAGAATATTCTTTTATATATTTGTTCATACCCATATGTTATGTCTGGGGAGCTATTTGCTCACTTTGGTTAATTTTCTTTCTAAATACCTCTCTATTATCATGACCAGCAGTAATTACAGACAAATTATTTTTTAATGAATACACTGGAGTTTCTTTAGATTTTTTTAACCATTTTACAACAGGCTACAATGAACATTATAGTAATAGTGTCTTTGTTAGGTGGCTGCTTTAGGATGAAATTGTCAGAGCATATGGTAGGACAGTAGAAGAACATGACAAAAAGAGAATGCATGTTATTGGATTAATTAATCAGGAAGATTTCCTAATGCTATACCCCCACCCCAACACCAACAGCCAGTCATGACAGTTCTAGAAAGTAACGGATATATAGCTTAATGTAACATAGGACTATTTACTCACTATGGACTATGTTATGTCTGGTCCACCTGGCTGTATACTACAGGATATGGTGATGCCTTGTGACTATGAGCTCATCAAATATATGAGACTGCTGCTGTGAGTGCATGGGAATGTACTGTCATCATCTTCTTTGCCTAGCAAAAGACAGAATTGGTATATTTAGCACTTGAGGTCAAGTCCTCAAGAGGACTAACTTCAGACTTACAAAAATGAAAGATCTGGTCGTCAGACTGTCTAAAATGTTGTCCTTTGTCAAAATACTATACTACTAGAACTAAAAACCAAATTGACATGAAGTTTGCGGTCTACCAACTCTTTCCAAAAATTCAAAGTGATTTTCATCACCTCAACAGTTTTAAGTTTCTGGCAGTTCCATAAAATACTTCGATTACCCGTAGGTCCTTTGACCAACGAGGTATGTAGCATAACTATATCATGAAACATAGCTAATATATGAGCAACGTGATCCACAAATACATCTCATTTACCATTATGAAACCACATTAAATTTCAAGCACATTTAGCTTACTGCATTATTCAGGAGAGATATGTATGAGTCTGTTTAACTGGTGTTCCTTACATGCCAATTAATTAAGTACTGTAAGTATGCAAGTTACTGTAAACTGTAAAAGCAGGTAAGAAAAGACTCATTGTTAATAAATACTGTGCCTGAAAGAAAATGATAAATAAAAACCTTATTTTCTTCTGTTTCCCAAATAACTCTTTACAGGCTGGCACTCAACAATTAATGCAAACAGAAATAAAGAGAGTATTGATGAACAAGCGTAGAGCAAAAAAATTTATAACCATAAATTATGTGTACTTTAAACTACATCAACACACAGGTATTTCTTAAATGTAAAAATTATACGGATAAATTCTGTATAAATACATATGTACATACAAGGTACTTCAAGAAATTTTAACACTGGAACTTGAAATTTAAAAGGTTTTCAAATAAACTTCCCATCTAAAGGTACTACATAATCTCACAGATGATTTATCAAATACTCAGATGAGAAATATAAGTAACTACATACATCCCTCAAGTAAAATACATAGCTGACCTCCAAAAGCCGCGCAAGCATACTGAAGCCACATACCCATTCCATATTTTACTCAGGCACAGAATACTTTGAAGAATACAACTAATTTTATTAGGTATTATCGTATCTGGCAACTGGTGTTTGGAATTTATTTTACTGATAACGATAACCAATGCTGAGCAATGTGGTTCCATAACCAAAAGACACTGAGAAAAAATAATAAACAGTAAATAAAGATACTCAGGAGACAAGTACCAAATATTTCACAGTAGAAAGTCCTTTTTTCTTTGCTTATATCTTGTGTTGATAAAACAGGTTACTTCATGACAACAAGGCTGTTATTCTCCCATCCCCTTAATTACCATACACCATATGCCATTCATAGTTTTTGTGGGGTTTTTTTAGTGGTTTTTGGCTCTGGTTAGTTCTGGGTTGGTTATTTTAACTCTTCCTTGCTAGCCACTTAGAAAAACAGAGTACTCTAAATCCACCAAAACTCAGATTCCAGACCTTCAAAAAAAATTTGTTTTTCCACTCATCTTCTGAGCACTTACCAGCTCCAAGTCTACTTACGCATTTTTCACTCCGACTTCTACAGCCTCCTTTTTAGCTAGTTCTGCATACCTTCTCTGATCGCAACAGCAGTAGCCTCAACTCTACTCCTCACAGCACTGCTCAGCAGTTTGCATGAACAAGCAAACTCACAGTAACATCCAGAGCACCTGGTAAGCACTTAAAGCCTCTAAGTTTGACCAGACCAGAATTCCCACACAATGGCCCAAGGTTTCCAGACCCATTCAATCTTTTGAGCGTGTTGCCACGCTAGAAGATTGCTACACGCTGCGACAGCTTTTTAGATGCCAGTCACCAGGATCTTTTGCACGAAGAGCTAGATCACTACATCGGGGTCACTCACTGTGCATCAGCGCTACCAAGTTTCAATCACTGTTGATGGAGCTCAAATCGGAAGAAGCACGAAAAAGCGGAAAAGCTCCGTAAGCTTTAACTTTTCCCTTATTAAACACCCTTGTCACTGCAATGCAGTATTATTTTAAGAAACCAAGTAAAAATATTACACACAATACTTACTTATTGGTTTTGGACTATTTATAATCTTCTATTAACTTTTTTTTTTTTAAAGACTATTGAAATCTAGATATTCTTCGCAAGAAAAATTAGTCATTTTACCCTAGTTTCTAAGAATGAATGGTTCATACAGTATTTTGAATCAAGTTATTAAGAACTGTTATTCAAAGCAGTCATTTTTGTTCTTCAAAATTTTGCTTGACATCCTCCAAGATGTTAACGAGATAGACGTATTAGAGAAGGATAAAAGAACTTGTGTGATGTGCTCCATTTCCCTTTTTCTTCCTAATAATTTCTGACATTCAACAAGTATTTGCCATATCTTTAACATTTTAAATATAAAGATGACCAGACTACATCATTATGCTAACATCTGAAACGTGTTTGTAGGTAACATCTTTGCAAATTAGATGAATAAAAGGAAATTCAATTTTTAAAAACATCTGCACTGATTTTTTTTTTATATATATACACTTTAGAAAAGCAACAGCACGAAAACTGACCAAAACAACAACATATACGTGTACACTTAGTACATGAATGAAAGGTTTTGATTATTAATGAGCAAAATATGAAAGTAATTCTAGTTGCATCAAGAAGCAACTAACGTGCAAAGCAGGGTAGAGTTCATTGAAAAGCGCGTACTGATGCTTGCTTGATACCTGGAAGATGAATTACAGTTCTATTAATTCAGGTTGGCAGATTGGACTTGGCAAGCATAATAGTGAGATAGCTTTCGTGACATGTGTTGAGCTGAGGGACCGTAACCCACAGCACTTAGGATAAAACAATTTACAAATTGTCTGTCACTTGTCTGTCTGTCTTTCATTCTTTAAGAAATCATGCAGGATCCTCAGCTAGAACCAACCACAATTAATTCCTTTTCTGTGTGAATTTCCTAAAAACCTCATGATTCACCTGGTGTCAAGCACTCTTACAAGCTAGAAACAGAAATTACAGTCCAACTAATAGTATAAAAACTGGCATTAAAATGAGAACGCCATTACTTCTGTGATATAAGTGGTTTATCAAAATCAATAAAAGTATGAATCCTCTGTACAGTTCATATGAATCACATACTATAAATTAATTCTGATTAATTATTTATTACCTGTTCTGTCTTTGTTTTATCATTTTTGAAAGCTCTGCAGCAGATATCTTAAGTACAAATACCTAAACCCAAACTTTGGAGATTTGGGCAGCTTACAGCTTCTTGATTTAATTGCATTACACGTCTGTAAGTAGAAAGCAATTTAGTCTTAAGTGGGACTTACGCTTCTCAGCAACACTGCCGTAAAATTCTTAGCATTCACTGTATTCTGGTTTTGTAAGTCCAGTAGAGAAAGTGGCGTATGCATTTTAGTTATGTAGCTTAAGAAATGTCCCGTAACCACATGATCTTTTAATTTCACAACCTTCAACAGTCAAAAAGCAACCTTTCCCCCGCCATGATTGGTAAATTAATCAGCCATTGTGTTATGGAATTATAGGCTGTAAAATGTAGGAAATATCACAACTTTCTAGCATTATATTATCTGTATACAGGAGAACTGTCACTGTTTAATATATGTTAACAAGAATGCCAAGCACTTACATTTAATTAAAGCTATACATCATTCTAGATAATTAGTAATAATTAAGAAGAATTACCAGCCTAAATAACACAAATAATATTATTTCAACTGAAACATGAAGTCTGAATTCAAAAACCCAAAATAAACTCTTGGGAACGCAAATACGCCATTATGCAAACTGTTTTCTTTAAGTATGATATAATTTATGTAATGAAATAAATCTATGCTGTTAAAATATTTAGCAGAAGTGAGAATAATGAGTAGAGATAGGATTAGTTTAATTAGTTTACTGAACTGGAGTTCTTATAATGGCTAAGTGTGATATATTAGCTTTTGTCACTTGGCATAAAAAAAGAGGTAATTAGTTCTCATTCAAATATATTGTTTGCTTTGAAGAAGGAATTGTAATATGTTAGCCTGCATAACAGAAAATAATACATTGAGCATAAAACTTATCTTCTTCTTCCAAGAGTACATCTATGATAAATAACAAGAAAAAGGAAAATCCTAAGCATTGAGGAATGTAATCTTGAATACATAGATTTACACTGGTGCACTCTGCAGATTCAAATGAAATTACAACTACTCATATCACAGAAATCCATTCATCGCTTGCCTCTGCCTAATTTAAGAGTTTGTAACAAATTTTGTCTCTTTATTCAGCAACTACTTTGTTACTCAGAAAATCCTGTACTGTTGTCCTAAATCAAGGCTTTCACCAGACTGACTCAAAATTAGGAAGAGGAATGCCTTCCTCAATAATATTTACTATTCAATCATAAACATATCCATTTTAAGGTCAGGATCTAATTTTATTCCTGTAAAAATAAGAAAAATAACACTTACGTATCCTTTTATAGACCAAGTATCATTTCACAACCAGAAAACTACTTAATGGTAAACGTACATTTCTGAAGACAGCTCTGTGGAACACCCTTAACAAGGAACACAAAATGTTTTATCCATCTTTTTCAAGAACACGGTAAATTTTAATTTTCTCTATTAAGAATGGGGATATTATTCCAACCAAGCAATATGAGTGTATTTAAACTGGAATCTAAAGGCCCAAGAAACTAACCTTTCACAACAACTCAACACATGCCAAAAAAAAAAATTTTAAAAAATTGTGGTAACAGAAGGATGGGAGCAGGAGGAATACAGAGAAGGGAAAGCCTTGCAAAGCAATTAGATATATTTTTCAGTTAATAAAACAAAGTTATGAATGGATCAAATTTGATCTTACTTTAAATAAGCACTCAGAAAGGGGAAACCCTCTGCTGTAGCATACTGAAAAGCCTCAGGCATTAGTATAATAACACATGCCATCCATCATTTAATTTTCCTTTTTTTGGAGCAGTATTGTTGCATATGTGGGAGTTATTTAGCATTCTGGATTGCAGAGTTTGGACCATTCCATATACAAGCTTCAAACAGTTCCTAAATTAAAATACAGCAAGTCAATCACAAAAGAGACAAGCCCTCACACTTTTTATACCTTCCAGCCATACAGACTTACACATAGCACTTCAGCCAGGAATTCGTAATTATTATGAGGATATAAGAAATTCAGCTTGTACTTGGGTTCAGTTAGAGTATTTATGTTGATGGTCTGGACTGAACAATAACATGGACAACCGAGCTTTGAGGGGTAACAAGAACCGTAAGTCACACAAAGCCTTCACTCTCCGTGTATTTGTCAGTGTTTTCTACTTGTATCTCACCCACCTCAGACATTCACCTCCCAGATGATTTTGAAAACTCAAACCCGTATTTGCTTCAGAACGGCAGATGTGCCAAACTTTAGCTTGTTTAAAATATCATGATATTATTACATTAAGTGAGTTGTCATATTCCTATTAGGGAAGTGGGCAGTGTTGTGATTTATGTATCTCAGAAAACCATCCCTGTATTACTAATTGGCAAGTTGAAATATCTAAAAACGCTTCATGCAACACTGCTGCTGATGTTATTGAGTCTGGAAGTATGCCGCTTCTGAACAGATAACGCAGGGCCCAGAAACTGATAACGCTAAGTGTTACACTGAGCTGCCACTGTTAGATTGTAAGGAAGCTACATTATACTAATATTTGGAATTCTAAAAATCAGTACATTACTCATCGATATCATAATGAAGAGAGGAGGGGAACTATACAATTTAATTTGCATCTTTTAATTGTAAAGTCCGAACAATAAATTCAAAAGAAATGAACTTGCTGCACGGTATAATGAAGATAATCAAATCAGAGATGATTTAATAAAACCCAAGCACACAGTTTGGTACTCAAGAGACTGATACATAATTCATAAAGTTGCCACATTCGGTCATTAGGTCAAATATATTAACTAAGTAGTAAGTTATTCTGAGAACTGGCTGTGAAGCTAAAATAGTCTTAAACATGAACACTGACCACAGAGAAAGCTTTTTGCCTAATTTCCAGTTATTATAATTGACTGTTTACTGTTAGCAGGAAACTGCAGACTCAACTGATGTTTATGGTTATGTATACATACTTTCTTATAGGCTCTCATTCACCTCATCTCATTCCTCCCTCCTCAAAGGAAATACAGTGGGGCTTTGGGTATTCATACTAAAAATGCTGAAATCCCTAGAAAGTACACAGGATGATGGAATTCCCTTTACAGTTATCCGTTAGAGAGGATGTGATACAATACTGGCCCATACATTACAATTCTAGAGATAACACTAATCCCTGGGTGCTGCCAGGAGCACTAACTCAACAAAGCTTTACTTGTTATCTATAAGAGAGAGAAGGNAAAAAAAAAAAAAAAAAGAAACGCTTCCTGTTCCTTATTGAGCTGCACAGGGATAAGGATGCAGCATAAGAGTATCCAAGCCTCGGAACATAATGACATAGAGGTGCCCAGAAAAAGTGACCTATGGAGAGACTCACTCTCTGTCTATTAAAAGTGTGAAAAACAAGCCTGGCCAGGAGTCATCACAAAGCAAATACAGCACTAGCACTGCAGTTGCTAATACTGCTCCAGTCCCCTCTCCGCATACAGCCCACCACCTAAGGGGCAGAATTTCACCACTCATTTAAGGTTCCGATAGTCAAGTGAGATTCTTGCCTTTCTGTCCCCAAGACGCCCCTGGGTTTGTATATTTTATGATGCCAGAACCAGCTGAACTTATGGTGTTGTGCCAGAAGGGAAGGCAAGGCTAAAATTCCTCCCAAGAGTTAAGAGAAGAATGGAACAAGACAGTTAGAAAAACAGAACACAATCTTTGCAAACAGAATCTTTGCAAAAAATCCAGAGGCTCAACTGTACAAAACATTAATCTGACAATATAAAATCCCTTTCAATGTTGTTTGGTTTTGGTTTTTTTTAACGTAAAAAAAAAACCCAAACAATTTTTGGGAAAAAAAAAATAATCTTACAAGCTCAGCAAGCTCTACCTGGACTCCCAGCACTTGCACTCACTTACTGGAGAACAAGTATGTTTCTCTCTCCCAGGAATAATGCATTCTCCTCCTTAAAACAGATCACCTACATAATCTATCTTAGGTAGCTTGTCAACACAAACATTTCGTCTTTGGGAAGAACAACTTTTAACCCTTGGGAAATCAAACCAAAAATTTAGGACTCAGAGGCACAGAGAAGATGGGATCACCTTGAGGGAACTAGTTGAAGTGAATTATGGAATTATCAGTGAATTATGGAAGCCTGGCAAATTTCTGCACCACAAATAGCTTTCTTAGTAGCAAATCCAGTCTTATCCCACATAATAAAACCTTATAACAAGAAGGTGATGCAATGATGGCAAAACTCAACTGGGTGGAAATTGCTTATGCAAACAAGACCACTTTTTAACTGTAGCCAAGTAAACTACAGTTTGTTTTCAGTTTTGCTTTTGTTCTTTAGTTTGGTGGAAGAGGGAAGGGTGTGTTTCCAACCACAAGTCCTGGCAGCAAATCACAGGTAAAATATTACCTCAGCTGAGATAACCATATGATGTTCCTGCATGGAATCTCTTCAATACAGCGTAACAGTAGTTTCAAGCGTTACGCTCCCTTATGATGCCACCATTAATACAATGATGCACTTTCTGGCTTGAAGAACCGCAACTGGTACACAGTAGACCACAAGATGTCTAATTATATGAACACATATGAAAGCAGATGCTGATACAACACTAATAAAACATGAATTTCTTCAATTTAGTCAAGCTGTAACAGAAATCCCATACAACAGAAATATATTTTTGTACCTTTTCCAGTTACACACATTTATTTATATCTATTTTATTGTAACTAGTAATAATATGACCACACCAAACTTTAATGAAGTGTGCATTCTTTGTCCATAAATCTCCACACAATGCAGACACCAAGAAACACGTATTAAGCATTTGTTCATTACCTCATTTCCAGCACTCAACCGAGAACAGTGTGGCTGCTGGAACAAAACAGATGGACTCCATAGCGGTACTGCAGGTTGAAGGTCAAACTTGATGATTGCTGTAGCCCCTGCTGGACTTCTACCCTATGTATTTTATGGAAAACAGTTGAGCTACAGTTAAATCACATCTCTCATCTGGAATTTATTCTGTATCCATACCCTTTCTTTTAAGATCGTGAAAGGAACCAATTCAGCCTTTAGTAACTGTTAAACCAGAAACGCTCAAAGAATCCAATTTTCTGTGAGCTGAATTGCACAATGAAATTCAGCGTAATTTAAGATATGCCATAGTATCACTCTTAAATAAATAACCAGAAGACTTAAATATGATTTTCTTTTGTCCTCTTAATTTTTACTATATTAAAAGATACAAAACCCAAGAAAAGAGACCAAGTGACAAAGGAACAGACTCAAGAAAACGTGCAATTCTCTGGGTGATGCAACTTGTGTATATAAGAGGAAGTAATACGATTACTTTAAAAGCTTTTCTTCGGGCACAGTTCATGCTTTCCACTGTACAGTTATCTATTGCATGACTCGACTCTCTTGTTTACCCACAAGTTTTCAAGTCAGTAGGACTGAGGATTAATCAGACTCTCGTACAGGAGCACGAGAGCAAGGGAAAAAAGCAGCTGCACTGTTCTGTATGTGCCTCTGCAGCCAGAAAACTCACAGCTAATACAGCAACACTTAAGACAAACATATACCTCTAAAAGCTATTGCTAGGGTAATCGTTACGGTACTTGCACAGTTCTGGCCACAAGCAAATCCCACAATGTAGTCCCACCTTCAGGTATTACTTTAAACTACTTGTAATACAAGTGCAACATGACACAAATGACTGATTTTTAAATAAAGCAATAACCCTCACAATAACTAAATAATTAAAGCAGTTGTAACCGAACTTTTAGTGTCTGTGAATAACAGTGACATAGTTAAAATGCAAATCATGCCTGGCTGCTCAGCTAAACTTAGCTGATTAGCGATTTGTTCAGACCACAAATATGCATCCCCTTAAACGGTATTAAACTATGCCGTGTTACACAGTATTAAAATGTTTCTCTTAAAGCAACTCAGTGTAATTATTAAACCAGAGTAAGGAAAATAAACTTTAACTGAGGCTGATTTAAGAAATGTTAATGCCCATTCAGGACAAGAAATCAGTGGCCAATATACAGATTTTCTGTCCTCTGTGAAACAAGAAATATCATTATAATTTCCGTGTTTGAAAAACCCAACTAAACAAACACACCCCCCCCCCGCCCAGTTTAATGTGCTATATTTAGTTTTTAACAACCTTGAGGATAACTTTTTTTTTTAAATTAATTTTGTTATTCTGATTAAAATAACCTCTTGTGTAAATTGACTAAACTCAATTGAGGCGAATAATAATAAAAAAAGGCAACTGGCCCACTATTTTGCTGAGCTATGGAGACTCCTTTGGGACTGCCGGCATCTTATGAGAAAAGCTAAGGGATCTTTGCAGAGTTCTATCTGAGGGTCATCCTAGACTCTTCTAAGACAAAACATTGCCTTTATAGTGCTGCAAAAGCAAGGAAAAAAAATGGATCAGGTATGCACGGTCACGTTAGATGTGGGCCAAGATACTCACACTTTCACACGAGGCTGCTGAAAAGTCTTCTGCCCTTAACATGCATTCCTGGCTATCGGCCCATGCCCATCTGTCTGGAATGGCACAGTGCCACACTTAAATTGCGATGACCCTAACTGAATGATACGATGATGAGATTAGATGAAAAGTCCACTGACAACTACATACACAACAATATGTCCAAAATTACTCTTCAGAGAATCAGCTTACTACATTTGCAAGATACTTTTCTTACAGAAAACAAATGTTTCAAGTTGCAAGACACAAAAAAAAGCAATATGCATATAGCAAATATACAAAAACAAGTTTTCGAAGTCACCTGGGAGTTTCCTAAAAAACTTCTTGCTTGGAAAGATTTGTTCAGTATCTGCCTTTTCTTTCAAAACTTTCAACTATGATTTGCAATTTAAGCCTCCCAAAGAAGAAAAGCTAAAGGTTAAGATGATTCAGAAGCGAGGAAGTTGTATGTTCCTCCCTTTTCCTGTAGCACACTATTTTACAGTAAAGCACAACTGAGCATCAACATTACTTTTGACTCAATGGTACTGGTGAATTTTTGCCTAGAATATAGAAACATCTCATTTTAACAGTATCTATTACTCATTTTTTAATAGAATTATTGCAAATTGCTTTCATTTGATATACTCTTGCCAATCATTCCTGCAGAACAAGAATGATTGTGAATTTAAAAGCACCAAAACGTGTCTTACATTTGTATCGTTTTGCAATACCAGAGCCAGACCACAGAGGTACATGCTCTGGATAGCCGTCACTTGTGAGATGCTCTCCTTTTCCGTATAGATTTTCCTGGGCAGATAGGTAGGCTGAGAATCCGCAAACCTGAGCATGAATGCAAAGGCTAGAAAACAGCAACTAGTTTCCTACTAGAAACTGCTTTAAAAAAAATTCCCAGATAGCTACATATTCTGAGTGTGCTTTAAAATAAATATTATAAAGCAGTAGGGTGTTCTGCAGTTTGGGGCCAGCTTTATTTTGGTCGGCATTTTGCTCAGCGTGCTTATGACTATTCATACACTTATCTGAGACTATAAAAAAAGAGAATTTAAGAAAAAAAATCAGGCCAAAATTCTATTTGGCTGAAAAATCAACACACAAATAATCAGTCCAGAGGTTATCAGTGACTTCCTATTGGTTCATTCCTACAATAGCTAAACCTCACATTTGAGCACGTCTTTTTAGAACTTCAAACCCGGAATGAAAGGTCACACCACAAATCACCACCAATGGCAGTTATGATTTTATCTAAATTATATCTTTAGAAAGACAAATTGACAACATTTAAAGCAACGCTATTTTAAGGCTTAAGAACTTTTAACAATCAACTTGCATACATATTTAAGAACTCAAAACAAATGAACAAATAACGAAATGCTTTTGTTTTCTAAGATTTTGGAAAAGTCTGAAATTGTAATTTGGTAGAATATTATCTGCCAGTATACCTCTCCCACATTTGCTATATATATATATATATATTTGAAAAATGTATATTCTCATGTCTCTAGACAAATATTTTGTCTAAACTTAGTAATATGCAAGTCCATATTGATCTTTGTAAATCCAAAATTTCTGAACCTTCAGACAAGAAAAAATTCTAAGTAATCCTGATTTCACTACTCTATCCCAAAGCAAACCTAAGTTTCCCAAAAAATACACACCTTATGAAGTCTCTCATAGCCCTGAAAATTAAATGCCACCTTGTTTTATACAAGCACCTTGGTGATTGCATTGTAAAACAGCAGAGAAAAATATTTTCCCAAGACTCTTCAAGTTCTGAAAATGTCTAATTTTTAAAAAAACTGTTGCAAAAAGATGGGAGCACGCACTGCTTCATGGACCAAGTAGCTCTGAACCACAGAAGGCATCCAAATCACCTAACCAAGGCAGCAGAAGCTGAATCTGTCACAAGTCTGATAAAAGCATTACTCACGAGCCCTCTGCATACTCCCGGGGCGATGACTGGTGGCACACAACCACAGCTGGCAACACAGTAACAGAAAAATGTCACATTTCTCGCCGAAGCTTGGGAAAGCACTTCAGACTGCCCAGAAAAAGCTACTATCAAGAATTCTAAAAGGCAAGTAGTAGTTCAAAGAATTAACGCACCCAACCTCTGCATCGGTTTTTCATCCAGTTGAAGCTGAAAAATACTGAATGTCTCTTTTTCTCTTTATCTCCAATAGCTGCTTTTTCTTTTAATGCAAAAATGCCTTATATTTCTAAATTACAAACAGCATCCATTTAGCATCAGGTATAGCTTTGTTTCCAAGCGTAAGAGGTTTCAATGCAAGTTCAGCATAAAAATCCATTTTAAATTTTGTTTCCGCATTAATAACTGGACTTCCTTCTGCCCCAACAACTCACAAATGTCAAATAACTAAATAACACAGGCACAATAATAGCCCCAAACCCAATAAAGAATAAAGTAGCCTTTCTTGCCTGTCAGAGAACCCCATTTTCTATTCTGAGCAGGTAAGCTGAAAGCACTGCTCTTCTGTCATTCCTTGACAGTTATAGACTAGTTCTGCACCTTATTAAAGATTAAGGTTTGCCCAGGCACTCTTTTTTGGCCATCTCCTGTCCGCAGTCCAGCATTTATTACAGGAGCGCTAGAGATTAGTACCATATAGTCTGTTTTGAAAGAATGCCATACCTGAAAATGAGGCCACGTGACCAAATGTCACTGAGCAATTCAAGAAGTACTCCACCAAAGAACAGAGTATTTCACTTACTTTCATCTTGCTAGACAAGCATATCCTTGGGGTTACATCTATAACAGATTCCTCTCATATAGGTTATTTTTTGTAGATTCTAAAACATAGGGTAAAACTTGTAACACTGGGCCTTTTCATGATGAAAAATAGATCTTTGTTTTATGTAAAAAATTATGAACACAGTTATGCAGGAATTATACAAGTCCCTATTATCTGTAAACATGTGCTACCTGGTTTTGGTCTGATGCAAGTACGTTATAACAAAAAATTCACAGGCCAAGCTTCTACATAAGAAACCCGTTGTGGGATTCCCCCAGAAGACTGTGTCCCAGACTATTTACCAAAGACCGTTATCAACGCTCAATATTTCTTGGAGACCACCATGAACAATCATCACCCAATTTTTAACCAAAAGCATTAGAAAGTCTACGCGATTCCATGCAACACTTAACACTGTCATCTGGACCACAGTTTCAAAAACTGTCTTGTAAGATTAGCATTTTTAGGAGCACTGCTAGTTAATTCTAAACTGATGTCCTAAAACCATTAATTGAATATCATCATACATTTCCAGGCTACGCTTTTACTTCCTCTAATTTTTGACAATGTGCTGAAAAGCAATTGCAAATGGCCAAGTGGCAAAATTTGTGAATAAACAAGAACTTGTTCCACTGCAGAGAGCTAAAACCAGAAAAATAAATGGGTTATGGTGGTTGCACTTAAACAGTTTGTTTGAGAAGAGATAGAAAATGTAATTTCCTCACACTTCAAATGGGAACTGTTAAGATGTACAAAATTCTATATCTTGCAGCAAACTTTTACATAAACAAATAAAAATTCACAAATAATACTGGAAAAGTTTACAATATCTTCCACCAATGCTACCCCAGTAAAAGCACGACAACTTGAAACTTACTAAAATGCAAGAAGTGAAGGCAGGGAATTCTGATTGCTGAAGAAAGCAATTTATTTTTTTTTAAATATTGATAAGTTATGGGAAAGTCGTACCTGTTCAGCCTTTACATTAAGGACTATGTTCACCCAGGATCTAAACCAGCAGAATTTCACTCAACTGAGTCCATCAATAGCTTATAAATAATTAGATCAATTAATGTCAATTTTAACAAAGGAAACTTATCAGTCAAGTCCTAAACACTGAACAGTTGGAAGAAGACTCCTTCTGCTCTAGGTACACATACACGTACTTTGACTGCGGTGCACCATGCGTACACAGCCAGCCTTCAGTCTATGTGATGCTACGCTCACTTAATCAACCACATACCTAATTTTCTAAAAAGGAAGATCCATTAGTGGTTCTTGATTTTTAAGAAATTCTAGGGCTTAGGACCAGCAACCCATGAAGAATGCTGTAGCTCTACAGTCCCACCCACTGGGAGCACTGCCGCGTGCTGGTCACTCAGGACAGTGTGAATGACAGAGTGACAGTGTACCGTCACACAGTGGTTGTTGTGGTGGAAAAGGACCCAAATACTTACTGATCACACTCATAAGCTGGTGATGACACTATGAACATGGCCTGTTCATTATTAAGATAGAAATTAAAACACTGATATTCTATCTGCTGAATTATTTACTACTCAACATGATAAGCATGCTAAAATGTTATTAAAGCCATGTCCTGGGAACAGAGGAAGTTCATTTATTGATAGCATATATACCAACACAGATTCAAGAGACGCCTTCAAAATGCATGCGTAATTATCATGAGAGTATTTTTCCAATACACTTTTCCTCCGAGAAGCAAATCGATATAGGCCTTTCCCAGCTAGCAATTTAGTGTAGGTTTCCAGGAAAGCATTTGACAAAGTAGTCAAGCCAATTAAAGACTACACTGTAAAAATAACTAGCGACTGTGGCATCCTGAGGTGGGAGAGAAGAAAGTTAAACAGAGAAAGAAAAGCAAAGGAGAGGAGAAGAATATTCCACAGTTCTAAAACAATTATTTGCTATTGATGTAGAAATATCATTATTCTCAGTACGAGGCAAGATGCATTAGCATTCCATCTGCCAATGCTGCAGCAACCATTTTTCTCCATTTCTGTTTGACCTCAAGCCTTTTATGCATAAATGTCAGGGCTCTTTACAATTAATCATGTCTACCACAGACTAATTGTGGACAACAGTAGTGCAATTAACACAAATTTGCTTCAAATATTCATGAACATTCAAAAAGCATTCATTGACACAAGCGTTAACGTTACCTAACCACAAAACCTGACAATTCTTTCCTTTCCTGGTTTCAAGCAGCCTCTGTGTTAGGAAGCTAAGTACACCACCAAGCACGATAGCAAGATTAGAAAAATATTCTAACAATTCTCAAAATATCATTGCTTCAGTGCTACTTGCTACACATACATGCTAGGAGGAAACAAGCAAACTAACAAATATAAAAAATATACCTCTTAAGAGCAGGGCGATCCAGTGAGCATAAAAATATTAAAACACGTTTTGTACAATAAGAAAAAAGAAAAATTTCTAAATTCTATCAACATAATTTAAAAAAAAAATTCTAAAACTGATTTAAAGAAAAGAAACAAAAAAGTCTTTAAAAATTAAGCAGTAATTAGACCTGAATTGGTTGTCTTGATTCATTCTTAATACTGTGCCTGGTACTTTACTTGTATCTCACTAAGGAACTGACGGCAGAAGTCTCCCTAACCATAGAAAGCCATTTGTAAAGCCTGACCTAAACACAGCAAATGTAACAGACATTTTTTTATTTTATTTTTTTTTTCAATGCATGCTTTACATTAAAGAATTTCTTGGACAGTTGTGCTATTTCTAATCAGGCCCCATGGCAAATATTCATCAACCCTCACAGGAATAAACTATTCTCACTTCAAACAATTGTTACAGTTTGAATCCAATTGACTCTAGACAAAAGTACTGAGATAATCAGCATATTAAAGCCAACACTATAACCATATGTTAATTATGTAAATGATTCATTTTAATCAGCTAGAACCATGTAAAGAGTTACAAGGAATGCAAATGTAGGGAGTTATTAAAAATCTCATTATTATTCATCTTGGTTCCATGCGTGAACGTATCCATCCAAACAGATGAATTAATAGTTAGATGAAAGATGAAAGAGCTAGAGGGAAAGTCTGTGGGAAACCATCTGTCTTGCTTCGTATCCCTCCCAGGCTTCCACCATACTGCAACAGCTACATGGAGAATGACCCCAGAGAAGAGCCAGTGACTGCCTACGCAGCACCTCAGCCGGCAGTCAACGCTTCTACAAAAAATCTAGAGAAATCACAACAGTTCTCAGCCGTTCCCAAACCGATAGATACCCTCAGTAGGTCCAGAAGGTAGAAAGGGAAACCTGAACAACCAGTTCAGATGAACTGCTACAGGAACGTGCTCCCATGCCGACCAAAAATATACAGCAAGTATTGACTTACACAAAGGTTGTGGAGTATTTTAAAGACTTTTGTCTAGAGAAAGCCCTCTTAAAATTGTCAATTAGATGTTACAAGATATTCAGGAGGTACTGTGATTGGGACCCATATTACTGTCTGCACTGGTTCTCTCAACTTCAGCAGAAGCCCTGTATGCGGGACAGACAGAAATCCTTTTAGTGATACTGTAGGAGTCTGTACTTTGTCTAGTTCTTGCCCAAGGAACGGGGGCTAATCACAATGAATTAAGTCTTATTCCTGGAAGGGTTGGGTTTTTTTTAATTTATCCCATTCTCCTAGTTCCCTGTGCAATAGTCATTTGTATGAAGAAAAGTAAGGGTCAAATGCCATCTTCATTCCCAACTGCATCACAATTTTGGCAGCGCTCTGGATACAGTGCAACACCACGTCTACTGTATAAGGAAATAATGACTAGCTGGAAAGGTAGCGTTTAAAAGTAGCGAAGAAATAAAATGGTTATCTTGTCTAGCACAGGTAAGCATGCATTAGGGTAAATCCACCCGGGAAATATTCATAAATTTTCGACAGTATTTCATTTAAAATTAAAGATACAATTTACTTTTTAAATCTTTGGTTAAAGTCAGCTACCACTACTCTGCAGACGAAACTCAAACTCTGTAAACAAAACGTATGAAGAACACAATTCAAGTGTTTAGTTCATTACAACATTGAAAAATACCTATTTTTTTTCAATAACTTATTTTCATCCTAATAAAGACAGTTAACAGAAATAATTTTTAAAATATGTTTGTCAGTTTTCAGAAGCTTTATAAAGCTTTGTTCTTCATACTTTAATTCTTTCATGTTTTCCTGCCTGATGTCTCCTAATGCAGTTTCAGTGGAATCGTTCTATTTTTGATCTTTAATCCTTTTATATGTTTTTTCTTTGCTTACTCTTGCATGTCTTTGTAGTTTCTGTAATTGGGTCTTTGCACCATTTTAGCAGGGTTTAGCACTCTGCAGCTTGTCAAATTTAAGTAGAAGTGAGAATAATCTATCACTGCTATAATAAATAAGCGAGTAAATTCACGTATCACCAACCTAAAGTGAATGTTTGCTACAAAAAAAATTATAAACTGCAATTCTCCTCATTCTGCAAAGGCTAGTGAAGCTTTATCCATTTTGCAATCCAGAAAAAAATGCAATTGCAGAGAAAGTACTTTAGATCAGTAAATGTTTATTAAAAAAGGCTACACATGTGCAGTGAAACAAGACTTCATTAATTTCTTCTTGAGGTGCCTGTGTAAATTCAACTTAGGGAAGAGTGCTTGACAGCTTTGCAACTATTGACTGACATTCTTCAGCAAAGCTTCACTGAGTACAGAGCATGATTTAAGCACATCCTGGCGATAATAAACAGCGCAAGTGAAAAAAAGAGTACGCCTACACCAACTGAAATAAAGAGAACTGGTAATTTCTTAAGCACGGGGCAAATCTTTGCTAATTTTAACATTGTAAACTCTTCCTTATTGAGAAATTCCAGTACAATCCTCAAGTATTTATTATCCTTACAAGCATTTCACCTGTTTTTCTGGTTATATTTACATTTCACAGAAAAGTTCACAGAAGATAACTCAAAATCTAGACAGAACCTTAGAAAACAGTGCTGCACTCCAACAAGTCCATTGAATTTAAAATTCTTTGTACATGTCTCCCAAAGAACACCACTGTTGAGGTATTTTAATTTTATAATGTATGCAACTACCTAAAAATCTGTCTCCGAAAGGATGAAACCGGCTATGAGAAGTTTCATGAAATGAAAATACATGATCCATGTTAGGCTACAGGAGAAACGGATCCCTTAAATAGGCATGTATCCTTAGATACATATGTGAGACAAAGTATAAAACATATTAAGGAAACTGAAAGGAGTTTCCAGCCTTACACTCATGATTTCGTCCACATTACAAGGATCGCTTCCTATTTCTTCAGGCATTGATGCATAAATCGGAGGAGAGGGGAGAATGGCAAATCACAGTGAAAAAAGAAACTGAAGAAAAATTATACCGATAATACGATAGCTTTAATTTACCAACATCTTGTTTATCATTATGAAGCTTAAGCAGAAGAAATCATAGCCTTATTATTATAGTCCCCTCTGTTCTTCACAATATAAATGGGAAATTATACATAAACTCTATAAATATTTCTCTAAAAGTTGCTCTATTATGTATATTTTGTGCCTGGGAGGAGTCATGAAGGCGTTCTTTCATCTTTTTGACCCTTTACAAGCTCTCCCCACTGCTGGTCAGTAAGAGGGCAGAAAGCTCTCATTCTTTTCTGAGACTATATAGTAAATCCTACAAGAACAAGACTTGGCAGTGGTCATCTGAACAAGACTTGGCCCCTCAAGAAGGGCTGTGAGGTTCCACCACACTTACCTCACTCATGAAGCCCTGATTTTCTAACTGCGTTCATTTCTGCTGTGTACACCCCAACACATTAACGCGCTCGTGAATAACTAAAGAAAAAAAGCAAATCAGGGCAAAAAGATTCCTTAAAGCAGAAATGTAGTACATGGCGGGGGTGAGGGGTGGTGGTGTTGAGTCACGCTGTATAAAGTGACACAAATAAAAACTGGCAAATAGACCCCACTTTGCTAGGGCTCATTTATTTTGCTTTACTTCTCTGCGTATCTTAATCTCTCTGCTTTTCCGTGACCATTTATCTGCCTTTTCCTGATCACAGACTATTCTTGATCCATGCCTCAGTTTCAGATCCTATCATCAACGTTAACACTAGGGAAAACTTGAGAAAATGTGATTATATTTACTAAGCACTCGGATCCTAATTCAGGAAAGCATTTCAGCACGTGCTTCACTGATTTCAGTGCATTCTTGAACAAGACTATTCCTAAACACATGCCGAAATGCCTTCTTTAACTGGAGGCTGTCAAATGAAATATAGATTAATTGCGATTTGTAACATGTGACTTTACAGCACTGCGGCTTTAAAAGACCTGAAGAGTATGTGTGTTCATGCACCATGTTTTGTCACCGGTCTTTAGAAACTTTTAAAAAAGGAGAAATCATGCATTTAATATACTAATTCTCTAAAATACAGTGATGATTATCAAGGGAAAATTCAGTGTGTAACACAATGGTAGCATATGTGCATTTTGCTGACTGTTTTGCCGTTAATATAACCAGTTATCCCTACCAATAACACATAAAATTACCCTTGCCCACAGTGTTGAGGTTTCACTTTTGCCTAAGAACATGCTTGTCTTGTATCTAAACAGTCTGTAACTTTTCTGCTGTGATTTCCATAATGGTATCCACTCAAACAGCGGGTGTAACAGAAAGTGCTCTCATGTCATACTAGTACAAAAAGCCATCCCTGTGAGCTGCAGTAGCTGAATATGTCCTATGTTAACGTAAATGCCACACAGTAAAACACGGTTTCTTCATGCATTTCTGTAGTAATGGGGGTTGGGGCATTGTGACAGTAACGTGAATAAACAAATGCAGACGGAAGGATCTGGTGCTCCTGTTCTTTGGACATTCATAGGCACAGACTACACGTGCCTACGTAGCGACAAAGCCACACACAGAAACTGATACTGCCACACATACAGCAGCACCTCCAAATTAAGCCTCAGTTGAGTTGCTGGTGAAGAAGGAATACGCAAAAAACCAGTCAAGAGCTAGCTTGTGCGCTTTAAACGTTTTTCCTCCTATTTCACAAAATTTGACAGCCAAAAACTGCAGACAAGGCTTCAGAGCACTGATTATTTAAATAGATTACTTCACAAATGTCACTTTGCAAACACACAGGCAGCATGATTGCTGTTTCTTTCAACACTGTATCAGAAATAGACTCAATAAATGGGATGTTTAAAAAAATCCAAACATTTATGAATCCTTTGAACCTACTGTACTGTATCTTGTTTACTGCTGCTCTAGGAAGCTTTTCTTAAAATAACGTGTTAAATCTCAGAGGGATTATCCTGAAATGAAATTTTTAATAACAGCAAAATAAACTCATCCTTCACAGTGCTCTGTCTCATGATTTAGTGTTATCTCTCACCTCTCCTCCCCACTGTACATCTGTATGTACTAGCAAAATGTTATTATCTCCTACTCCGATTTCAGGTATCTGAAGGGAAGTTATGCTTCATACATTATATACATTATATTATGTTCTTCTCAAAAAGAGGAATTAGATACCTAATTCTGTGGATCTAAAAATCATAATGTCTTGCAACTGTAGGAGGCTAAGGAAAACTCTAGAAGGAAAGACTGAATGAGTGAGGATTACACTACCACAAAAAGAAAAGGCTGAGGTCTACATCACTGACTTTAAGTTTATAATGGCCCACTAGGAAAAGGATGGACATTAATGCCTTTTCTATGCCCACTCTGCATAAAAAAAAACAGTGGGAGGTTAAATTACAAAATGAAAGATTTAAACTCAAACATTGGAGGAAAAAAACATCACTGGTACAAGTGTAAAATGCCTGGAGAGGTTAGAGCATCCCTGTCATTCAAGATCTTACCAAGAGGCTCGACAAACATCTGTCAGGAATGACACAGGCAAAGCCGATCTTGCCTTCAGGCAGAGAAGTAGATTACATGATCCCACAAGGTTCCTTCCTTCCCTATTTTTCTCCCTGTCTGTGATATACATCTCTTCTAGGAGGTGGTACACTTCAAGAGCTTCCTCATTTGTTTCTGGGTATTTTGCATTTTCAATCTTGCAGACAAAAAACCCAGCAGGAACAAGTGCTAGAAGCAGAAATAAAGAGAAATAGAGCCTCACAATGTCCTAACTGCAAGGATAATTAAACATTCAAACAGTTCAGTAAGGTATCAGTGAAATTGAAGGAATCAAAATTACTTGGATGTTTAAAATGAGATTAAACATCTTCCAAAAGGTCTGCTTTAAGCCCGCCTCTGAGAGAAATTCTGTAGCATGTATATTCAAGAGGACAGGCTAAATTATCATAATGATCCTTCCTGGCTTGAACATCTTTCAATCTGTGAATTGGAAATCCCTCTTCACAGCAAGAAAACTTTCTTATATAAATGTATGTATTCACTTTCTGATTCTGAAAATAATAATAAAAAAAACCCTAAAAAAACAAAAAAAATCAGATTTTGTTATATAAGAGAAATTGTTTTCATCAAAGAGCATGGAATCAATTTTTAACAAGAATGTTCTGTCCTGAGACAGAGGGGAAAAAAAAAAAGCATTACACATTTCACTTGTTTTTTCTATTTCTGCAGTAGCTAATATATATTCAAACTCTCCTGTCCTGTTAGAGAACAAAAGCTAACTGTTAAACAAAGCCACAAAGTATGCATGCAGTTTTTTCCAAAAAAGTGTGGAGGGTAATTAAGACTACCTACTTCATCTTATTCTTGAAACACAACTGCTATTTAACAAACACCCCAAAACCCAATTAAGTTTTACTTAGATTTTTAACTTTTATCCTTACCTCCAAGGAAACACGCTGCTTAAGCAGAATTATGTAAGCATACAAAAGAAAAATGTGGTAATTGTAACAAACATTAACAGTGCAACAGTATCTATATGCAGTATATCCACAGTCAAATTGATTCTTTAGTTTTAGTCATTAGGTTAGGAAGCTAGTAGTAAAATGGATGGCGTTTTAGACAGTGCATTTCAGAATCACCTCATGAGCTAACAGGCATCATTCTCAAGAAATACTTCCACAAATACTTTAAATGCTTGCCAGTATACAGTGTTCCCTAAAAGTGTGTCTCTTTCTGAAAGTGTCTGATTCCCAACTCACGATCTATTTTTATGGTGTGGATGACGCCTCCCCCCCCACCCCCCAGAACTGAAGAATGATGCTGAGAAGAAAATTTTAATAAAATGAAAAAAAGGTTATGCCATTCTAGTAACACAGAAGTCTTCCAAGTTACACAGAAAATAAAACTTTACCAAAGCAACAAGGTGAGGGAAACGACAAAAGCACATAGAATGCAGAAAGTGAGAAACACGTGGTAAAAACCGTAATACTACAAGTCTTACAGAATGCTATCAAGAAAATGAAGCACTGGGCAGATTATTTGCTGTATCAGAAAATAAGAGCTCAGAAACAACAACCAAAAAGAATAAAACTATGAAATATGGGCTTAAATAATTATGTAGTCTGTCTCTGACCCAGAACTACTTTTAAGTATTTCAGGTACTTGATTTTAACTACTTGAACTCAGGGAATGAGAATCTCCACAATGAATTCAACTGAAGAACGGAAAATGTAAAACAGAAAATGTCATGCCATCTATCCAAAAGCACAATACTATATATTTATTAATATTTTGAAATAATCTCTCCCACGTTAAATAAGATACAAAGAATCACTGGACTACCTCTTCTCTTCTTGATCTCCCATTTCTTATTGGAACCAAGAGAATACCTTTCTCAGGATTTTGCCATTATTCTGCTAGAGGAAGGCTTTTATTAAAAAATTATTTTGCACAGTTCTGTAATAATCAACTAACAATAATGCAAAGGATAAATGTGCATCCAGAAACCTTCCACCAGGAATATAATGACCTCAAGATGACTGCAGAACAGCATATAAAAAGTACATTTCACAGACACTCAAGCAAGATAATGCTTCTTGTGGACAAGTACCAGAAATAAGCACATAGCCACCACATGAGTTAACATGCACGGATTCTTTTTAGGCACATGTAAAGGCCATGCGCTGCGCAGCAATGTTTTAGGTAGTCCTCGAAAGCATACCGGTTCCAGAGGACTAACAAAGGGATACTTAAGACATTCTCTCTCATAAGAACAAAGCATATTCTCTCATAGGAACAAAGCATATTTTTCAGAAAACCACAAGTCTCACTTTCTTGCCTTTATGAAATACAGTTAACCATATATCATCATCTGCACATGAGACGACAGGTTAACTTCCTCCCCATTTCTGCCGTGAGTAAAGATAACACGAGCTACTAAACCTTACTCATATCCATCCGAAGAGGAATTTAACAATGACATTATGCGGAGAACTACGGCCAGAGCAAAACAGGGAATTGGTATTTGCATGTTTGTGTCTTACTACAGAAAAATAAGACTAGAATAGCAGACAGGTTTTAGAGTTCTCTTGTGTATTTCATTGAAAAGACTTACTGACTACCCAGCAACTTACAGATTCTTTTTAAGGACCTGGTACACAGCTTTTTCCGTTACTAAAAGACAGGCATTACACAACAGGAAAGCAATGTCTGTCTTGCATTTCTGTCTCCACCTCCTCCCCAAAAAAAGAAAAATACAGAAGACGACTGATATGAAACACCCACTGACATTTTTAGGTCAACACACTTTCACAGCATCTATATGATATTCTGATACAATAAAAGCAGTCACTCACTGCAGTTTTTTGAGACACCAGGAAGGCATGCTTTTCCAGGAAGGCCAACTGTAACGTGTTCAGTTACAGTATATATCACAAAATAAAAGAGTATGTGGTTCTCAGCATCTTTTTCAATAGTAGACGCTACCATACCATTGCAGATGACAAACCCCACTCTGTGCATAAACTGTCAAACATGATTTTAAAAGTTTGCAGGTCTCCAGTGCCTGCCTTCCTTCACTACCAGTATGCCTCCAAAATCAAAAAGTAACTCACATTTCAGACATAATATGCAAAAAAGAGGAAAATATATCCCTGCAGTCATCACAAAGAGTTGCCATCATAAAGCCAATTACAGTGACAATTAGACTGAATGTGGAACATTACAAGGCATAATATCACAAGCATTTTAAGTCAGTTGGCAACATAATACCAAATGCACTCAGAAATCGGACTTCAAGTGTTAGCATCCCCAAAACACGTATGGAATTTTCTCATGGATTGAAAGTTTCTCTTAAATATATATTTTACAGTGCAGTGCATTCGGCACAGGCTCAGAGCTGTCAGTCAGGTCTCCTTATGTTTTTCACACAGTGACTCAAAAATCTACTACAGATGAAAGTTCATATAAACGGTCTTCTTTCCAAATCTGTGCTTCCCTGTTGGGAACATATTCAGCAGACTTGGCTTACAGTAGAGGATGTATATACTGGGCTTAATTGTGCCTAACAATCGTCTTGGCCAGTGTAAGGCATTTTCAGATGGGAAATGCGTATGAACATCTGTTAGGTTTCCCTATGCCTGATTTTAACTGTTCCTTCATGGAGGACGGCATAAAAATCAAAGCATTCATTTCTGCAGTAAAAAGACCATGTACTCACTTCAGTCAATCCAGCACAGTATGTCAGTTAGAAATGGTACTCTGAGAATCCTGCAATGGATTTATTTCATTTCCTGTAACAGCGGCGTTCAAAAGGCTCGAGTGTGTTTTAACAACTTATGTCTACAAAATAAGTCACCACAGGAGCCAGCGAAGACAGTTTCCCAGTACACACTGACTAATGCCGTAATGAAACCAATCCATCTATTTCTTTTCGTACAGAATTAGTTTTGAAAAATTTCTTTGAATCATCAACAATTTTAGGTAACCTTTAGAAGCATTTAAAAGCAAATCCTTACACACAATATTTTCTTTCATTTTATACTTAAGACTCTGAATGAATAAACAAATATGGAACTACACAGAGCCATTTCTGCAGCAGCAGGCTTCTTTTAAAATGAATGGCAAACAAAAGAACTGATTTGACAGGAGGAAAATTGAGTAGGAAGAACAATTTTCCAAAGACTGGCTGGTGTTTTAAGGAGAACTAGGCCTAACCCTAGCTGCTGTGTTTCAGTTAGTCTTAAATCCTCTTCTGTTACTGGATCCAGCTATTGATAACTGCTAGATCCCCCCCATTGTATCCAGGTAGTAAAATGCCAGATGGGTACTTACGTCTTAAATGGAAAAAGAAGACAAAGAGAACATGGAAGCTAGATTTTTAATGTTACGAGTTGGTCACAGACAGGTTAACATATTTTCAAGATTTCAAGTTTGCTTTATTCTGATTTTAGATGTTATAAGGCCAAAACGACACCAAAAAAAAAAAAAAAAAAGGAAAAGGTACTGCTTTGTGTCTAGATACAAGATTTCTAAAAAGTAATAATCAAAAATGTAATTTACTCCCGTGTTCCAGAATTGGAGAGGTTGCACTTAATTTCCCTTAGTGAAAGAAAAGCTTGTGTGTCTTTTCCATATTCATCTCAGAAGAGACTCTTGCATGACTTGTCACAACAGAACACGCTAGATTGTTCACTCTCCTTGGTCTGTCTCAGGACAAGGCAGAAAGGACTGCTGCACTTCTGAAAGTAACATTCATTGGAACGGAGATCACACAGTCAAACCATACTCTGTAGCTTGTACCTGAATAGACAGCTTTCCAATACAGGAGAGTTTCCGGATACCATAAACTTAAAAACCACTTAGTACTAATTAGTTATCACAAAAGCATAACAAAATATAAATTATTTAAGATACTGAGGAGCAGACCTTTTCAAGTATGTTTCAGGCTCTATAGAATAAAACTTCGTTGAGATTCTGTTAAGCTATCCTCATGGCTTTCTTAAGAATTTGGACTTTCTGTTTTGTATCGGCTTTCTCTTCCATCCTGTTTTTTGATAGCTCTAAATAGCATCTGTGTTTTGTGTTGGGTTTCAGGTTTGTTTTCTTTGTTTTGTTTTTTTACATAGGTGAAGTTATAATATTCTCATTGTAACGGGGTGTTGAAATACAGTTGTAGAGGTTTGCTTTCTCTCTGTACTTCAAATATTAGCAAGGTCAAATTTCTTTTAAAAAAATTTATTCAAGTAATTGTTTTTTTCAGAACAATTCCAAGTCAAAGAGAAAGAGAACCTAGAAAATGTGAGCTTATTTCATTAAAAATAGGCTTTTCTGAATTTTTCCAAATATTTACTATTTATCTCAAAGTAAACATTTATCTCTAGTCTCTTTTTGCACAGCCAAGACCTAATACATCAGAGAAACAAAAGAGAAAAATACTAAAAAGCTGGTAAAGCACTAAACCCACTCTCCTGAAAATAAAACAAAACCCTGTACACATGAAATACATATCCAACACTTATAGAATAAGGAATTATTTTGCATAGGGGGTATACACCTTCAAACTTTCTTTCCGGTAACTGAAGCAGATCCCATCTCAAGCACTCAGTTCAGCCTCCAACTGAGCCTCATCCCCTGAGCCACGCTTACAGAGAAGAGTTCTCTCCAGGGAGGAAGGAAGGACTTCTCAGGTTTACTAATTCCCGAACAGCATCACACTGAGGACAGTAGGGAAAAAACAGAATGATTCATTCTGTATTATTATCTACCAGATCATTCACAGACGCAGGAAGACTTATTCTCCCTCACCTCTAGTCACCCTTTTATTTCTCAACTAAATGTCATCTTTCTTGCTTTCGACCAACTACAAGGTTATATCTTAAAAAGCCTGACGGTGGGGTGGGGTTATTTTGGTGGGTTGTTTTTTTTTTTTTCCCCCCCTGTTCTTATCACTCTTTGGAATTCTCACCTCTGTTCAGGTTCTGATTTAATATAATTCTAAGATTTTCTCTAGGATGCGTTCTGATTTAAAATAATTCTAATGTTTTCTCTAGGGTAGAAGGCAAGTAAAATGTTTGGAAATTCAATTTTTTCTCTTTCTTGCTCCCAAGTGCCAATATGATTTGTTTTGAAAGTGTTTGAAACATACTTGTATATAGTACCACTGTCTGCATTTTGGCAGCCACTCTCTTACCTGGGTTAGATGCTTTGCAGTCTACATGTCTAAGATGGCTGGAGATTCATTTGACCGTGTTTGCCAGATATTCAAATGTTACAGAGGAAACGAAGGTGTCATAGATATTTGTCACAGTGAAACAACATACAAACAACCTACCATTTCCTCCTGCATTACTTTTGAGTTTTACCAATAAGCATGCAGGAGGGCATTACACATGCTTTTGAAATAGTATGGCAAAGTAAGGACAAAGACATAACAAAAGTGTACTTCTACCTCTACAGGATGAAAAAGCACTGGGGTAATAATCATGTCACCAGATTTTTAATCTCTCAGAATTAAGAACAACACCCCCTCCCTCCTCCCCCCC